>JAVSIQ010000270.1:102500-106722 GCA_038502775.1 Hippodamia convergens
ATATATATATAATATAAGGATAAATAATGAGGGATCGGTGAAGTACATGGAATACCAACTTCTCACCGTACTGATGAGGGCCGAAAGCCCGAAACAGCTGTCTACGGTTCATTTCAGTTTCAGAGGGTTATGTCCGTTAAATCTTTTCCATATATATATATATATATATATATATATATATATATCTTTGAAATAAATTTAAGGAGCCTTCCCATTCGAGGGTACACCAGCAGAGTAAACATTTCAAACATCTTCAATATAATTGTCACCCACTCTGTACACTCTGTAAGACCTGCTACCTGAGTTTGCGCATATTGCTATTTTTCTTCATCAAATCCAGAACTCCTGAGAATTTGTACCTATAGTTCTCTCAGTGTTAAACTTTTTGTTTTGTGACTTTTAGATGTATATTTTTGATACCTATTAAAATATTTTAGGTTTTTCTTCAGTCTTTGAAACAGAAATCAATCATTAATTCAAGAAATTGTCTGAGGAAAGAGTTATTTCAAAACGTTACGAAGTTGAAAAGTTTGATAAGTTGTTTTTTTTTGTTGTTAGGTCAGTTCAATTTCTGATTGATTTCTGTATCAGAGACTGGGAGAGAAAACCAAAAAAAAACTTCCAACTTCCAAACTTGTTAGCTGTTATGTATGTACTAATCGTGTTTCATTATGTTTTGAGTTGAAATTAATTTCGAATCTTTTATTATTGGAATCATTTCATCTTAGAAATGCAATAGATTGTTCATACTTATTATCAATGTTTCAGATGCTCAATTTTTGTTGAAGATGTAAGAAATCCATTAAATTATTTTATTCGTTACATAGTTTTCAATTACTTTTCAGCTCCTGAGTTTTGTTTCTTTATCTGGTTGAAAAGTGTAAAAAAAAATTGATGCCCAACTGAATTTTCCTATGAGAATTATTACTGGTACTATCAGACATTCACCTACCGCTTGGTTACCAGTCTTTTTAAATATTGTACCACATATTCGTAGAGCTATTTTTGGGCCTTGTAGAGACGAAATAACGGGAGAATGGAGAATAAGAAAGAATCAAGAACTACAGGCACTCTATGGGAACGAGAATATAGTGCGACATATCAAGTCCAATCGCATAAGATGGGCAGGACATGTCATGAGGTCACAAGATGGAAGACTCCTCAATACAGCATTCTGGGAAAGGCCTGAGGGTAGAAGAACGGTTGGTCGTCCAAGAAAACGGTGGAAAGACGCAGTGACCAGTGATTTGCAGAGACTGGGAATAACACAATGGGAGCTAGCAGTACAAAATCGACTAGAGTGGAGAAGAATAGTAAATGCGGCCAAGGCTCACCTTGAGTTGTAGAGCCATTGATGATGATGATATTCGTAGAGAGAAAATTTTGAATTTTTAAAACGAAGTTAGTTCCTTTCAAAATTTCCCATACTGTCCTATCTTCCAGATAATAAGGTCTCCACAGTGAATTCGATTCTGAGGAAGTTGAGGAGACAATGGAACATCTTATAAATAGTTATCTCATTTATAAATTTCAAGGTGATTGAGGCAACACATAAAGTAACTAATGCATTTCTGAAATGTGTAGTTAATTTTGAAACAATTCAATTCATTTGAAATAATTTTTCATTTTAGATCAAGAATTCTTTGTAGATTTATGGGGACTTTGTTTCAATTGTTGAATCATCTTAATTCTTCTGACAAACGAAAAATTCAGAACAGAAAAAGTATGAAATGAACGATTGATATTTGTAGAATGCTCAATAAAATGAAAAAATTATTGAAAGTAGCCCTCTAATGAATCCAGTTTTGATTTAGAGCATTTGGGAGTAAATAGTCATTTATGATATAAGTGTTGAAAGTGACGTTTTATTTTGTGAGTGAAAAAGTTTCACGAACAAAATAAAATCACTTTTAACACAAATATGTTTTTTGTACAACTGCCCTATTTTGATGATGAAATGGTCGAATTTGCAATGACAATAAACTTCAAAATGCATTTTAATATTCAAAAAATCAAAATGTTGTTGTGAATGGCAAACGTTGCCAACGTTATAATTACTAACAAATGAGAAAAGACGCTGTCATTTGAATTTCGTTCCTATCCAATTTTCGTCTTGGGTTTTTAACTGTTTAATATATTTGTTGAGAGTCTAATTATTAATAAATTCAAGCGCCCTTGTTAAAAATGGTGTGGATGTTAGCGAATATATTGAGGTAAAGGCATACTTAAAACGGAAAAGTGAAGGATATCGTTCCAAAAAATCGGAAATCCTCACTCGTGAACAAGTTGCAAAGTTTAGAAAGGAGGCACCAGATTAGAAATACTTGATGGTTAAGGTTGCAACGATTTTCGGATTATTTGGAGCCTGTCGGCCTGAAGAATTGTATAATTCATCAGTGGAAGACATCGAAATGACAAGTAAATGATTGATTAAACAACCTTCAAATACAAAAACGAAAGTCAGTCGTTCTTTCAGTATTATTGGGAAGTAAGTATGTAAACTATTTTCATAAGTACTTTGCACTGCGCCCTTCTGTCATCAAACATAGCCGTTTTTTCCTGAAATACATCAACAATAAATGCACTGCCAATCCAGTTGGTATAAATACATTTGGGGAAAATTCTATCTATTGTTGCCGAATTCCTCAAACTGCCAGAACCAAAGCAATATAGAGGACACTGTTTTCGAAGATCCTCCGCTTCATTCCTAGCAGAATCAGCATCAAATATTACGGATTAAAAAAAACTTGGTGGATGGAAGTCGACGATAATTGCATATAAAAATGTCATTGCTGAAAAAATTCTCCCAACCTCAACAGATTTTGGATCATCATCCAATATTGTACTACCGGTTTCTACAAGTACTGATGGTGCTGAGGACTCTAATAATGTGTTACGAAGCTCCCTAACGTCACGGGTATTAATGTTAGTAATTGTTCTAGTTTTGCGATTAATATTTATGTTCGGGAGTTATTGATGTGAAAAGAATCAAAACAAAGTGTTGTGATTGTTCGAACTTTCACGCTTTATATTTGTACAGAACCAGAGGGCGCTGAATTTGTACGCCTGCGTTAAGTGTCCTTGCGCGAAGTCATTCTAATAAGAGACTCCTCCATTACGAAGATCACGGCCGTACTAAAACGATATAAGATTTTGGTCTTATTATTCTGTTATATAATCAGGCTATATCATCGAGTGTACGTGTGCAGAGAATTTATTAAAGAAATTAAAAGGAGTTCACTTTTATTTCTCCTGGATATACAACGAATTGGCGACGAGGCAGAACGAATTACAAGTAGTCAGGCGTTCCGAGGAAGAATGGGGACGGAATCTACAACCTCTTCTATAAAAGAGTTCAACAACACAAAATACAAGTGGACCAGATGGATGAAACGAATGGAAGGCGCGTGATTTTCAACATTTCCGAAGACAGAAAGGTGGGTTACCTGTCACTTTACATGGGGGCAAAAGCATTCGACACGTTATGCGATAAATTGGGACCCGAAGGCCCATGGAAGAAAAATAACAAATTCATCGTCGAATTCATGCAACAATATTACGATCCAGCACCTCTGGAAATCGCTGAAAATTTCAGATTCAATAGGAGGAAGCAGCTCGAGGGGAAAGGAGTGCAAGAGTACCACACAGCGTTGCAGATAATGACAATAAATTGTAACTTTGGTACTTACTTGAAGACGGCTTTGAGAAATCAGTTTGTGTTCGATTCACGAAATGAAAAGATTCTACATAGCTTACTTGAAACAAAAGATTTAACTTTAGATAAAGCTCTTGAAATCGCAGTAAGTATAAAAAAATTTAACCTTCTCAGATTCGAAAAAACCATCACTTCAAGTTCAAAATTGGCGAAGATATCGCAAGGGATTCTGGAAGGGAAGGGGGTTTGAGGGTACTCACTATCTCATTCTTCCTAACTTTTCAAAACCCTCTACAAAAATGTATAGGTCGAGGTTCATCAGATTGGCGACGAGCGGGCCCGATTCAACGATTTCTACGACTTTCTAATCTAACTCACCTCAAACGAATCTGAACAGTCCAAAGAATACCAAGCTTCATAAGAAAACTTAGACAATAGGACAGAAATACACGAATAAATAGGAGAACATTTGAAAGAATGCCATGGACGAGAGATGAGGTAAAAAACCTGGCAGCTGAAGAAGCAGACTACTTTGGCAATAACCTAATCACATACCTGAGTCGCTCA
>JAVSIQ010000271.1:0-66826 GCA_038502775.1 Hippodamia convergens
GTTACTCATCGTTTTCTATCAAATCAAACGTCGATATTTATATATATATATATATATATATATATATATATATATATATATATATATATATATATATATATTTATCCTGCGGTAAATAGGTCCTCTTCTAATAGCCCGATTTCATGGTATGGGTCCTCCGGCTGCGATAAGTCCTCCGTATACGGAGGACCTAACACATCGCGTGTTAAATGTTTCCTCATAGCATAGACAACCACCTGGCAAAATTTCAGCGAGAGGACTTAGAGCCGGTTTTTGTCGATTTTGAATACTTTAGTTGCGGCAATTGTCGCGTTGAACCAGGAGGGCGCTCTCACGCGTATATTGATTTGTATATTTTTGAGCGTTCTACAGAGAATCGGTCCTCCTCGATTATACAAAATTTTTCAATACACCGTTCTTTGGTCCTCCATGTTTTTGGCAACACTGTATTCATTCGGAAATCTTACATATCGCTTTGTGTAGATGTTGGATCATTCCATGAGTTTCTGTTTTGCTATCTTGTTCTGCAGGTGTGAGGGTATTCACGGGGAATTTGTAGGATGGCCATTTGCGAACGGAACAGAAGAACCATTGCTTGCATTCACCGAACGAAGAATGTTGCCACCGCTCCGCTACCGCTACCTAGCATAAACAGAAAGCGCTCCCAAAATGCCCGCTTCTCCGGAACGTGTTGAGTTTGTAGCGTAAGTGCCACCGGACGATTCCTCAACAGTTCCGCAACTGTTACGTTCGGTGAATGCAAGCATTTACTGGTGAATTGGCCACATTCGTTGAAAACGCCGAGAGATGTTTTTTTTTTTACGGGCACCCTTTTTGTTTCATTATTTATTAGTGAAATTTTGAATATGAAAAATATGTTTTGTAATGTCTCATATGAAAGCTTGTGATTTCACATTCATCTTTTTGTACTTTTTTCGAAAATCGGATTGAACTTGACTCATCAATGGATGTTCATAAAATTACATGATCGAATAGGCACTGGCTAACGCATTGATGTTGGAGAGGGACAGCTAAGAAGGATATCGCTACTTCCCTAATGAAATAGCATCTGTGAAAGCGTTTATAACGTGCGTTCAAAAAATTCCTGGTCAAATAGAATATGAAATTTTGAACGTCAATATTCTGCGTTTGAACGTAGTTCTAAGCATCTTCTTCCCCATTTTCCAGGCTGCCAAGTAAGCGTTCCCGATTATTGTTTATTATTATTTTATTAAAATCATCAGGGAATTCTGAAAAAGGTTTTCAAGTGCAAAAGGCTTTTATAATTGCATCGTACTTCAGAAATTTGGTGAGAATAGAAGGCGAGTGGAAATAGTCCGGGACAAATGTTCAATTGATTTCAGGATCGAGTATCCCAATGTGGATTATCAATCTTTCCAAGGCACTCTTTCGCGATGTGTTAGCGTTTTCCGTGAAACAGGTTGTGTTCAAAGAAAAAAAGGAAGTGGTAGACCAAAGAAGAGAACTCCGGAATTAATCGGCCACTGCAATGTAATCCTGTTATTTCAGTTCAGTTATGCCTTTTAATGATGTATTGGTCTCAACAATTCAACATTTATGGAGATTTATTTCACATTATTGAATAAAACTTTTTTGCATAATTCAAAGTATGAAAACTATTCGACCTCGGTTCACTCAAGATTCAAATCTTTGACATATGAGAATCATGTTATGGTTGAAACCTTAGCAAATTTGGCCTTCTGTAATCACATTCTATGGAAGAAATTCTTTTTGCACGTAGGAAGAAATCATTATTTAATCTGGTAGTAACTTTTTCCGAAAAAGTGCCTCTTCATACATAATGACGATATAGAGCAATGTAGGGGATAATGTCATCAATGTTTACATTTTGGGTTCATGGAGTGATTCAAGTAAAAAAATACGTTCAGTCACAGAAAATTAACCTTTAAAATTCCATATCCTACTATTTTTTTGAACTCACGTAACTAGTGTTCTTTTGGTGTTTCGCGTTTTGTGGTGTTGTAAACTTGATAATCGATAGGTTTGGTAGATATACAGGGTGTTTCATTTGGAAATGTAAACATTCAACAGGCGGATACGTGGAACCTTAGTTGTTCTAAAGATACCACATTTATTGGCTCTTACTGTCTTCGTGAGCGAGATAAACGATCTTTTATGAATTTTTGCTCGTTTCTTCCTGAGGCCATATCAGACGAACCACCCGGTATATTTTCCTCATATTTGACAAACATGTTTCTTATTCGAAGCTGAACTTTGTCATTCAATAACCGCAAGAAAAATCCAAGTCCGTGCTAACAAAAAATTTTGAATCGATTGAATCCTCGAAACAAAACCCTGTAGATCGTAATTTTGAAAATCTGTTTCAATATTTGAAAAGACCACAAAAAACTGAAATGAGGAGTGTGCTCTGAATTTTCGCATAGGCAGTTTGACTGCACAAACTTTTTAACGTAAAAGGGAATTTTTGGATTCCTGAAAGTGGTTTGAAGTGACTGTTAATGATGAATTATCATTGATTTTCCTTTTTAGAGCTGAAGACTATTCCAGTCTGTATTTTTGAGTCACTCTCTCGTAATTTTTCATTACTTCCACAAGTTTTCAAGAACTTGGATTGCTGTGATGTGAAAGTCAATTTGGCTCTTACCAGAGGTGTTTCCACCATTGCGATTAATTATAAAAATTCGTATTCAATCTAGGTTGGCACATATCACTTTGACATAACATTATTGTCATTTCATTATTTGTCGTTAAAGACTTTTTAAATGAAAATTTTGGTAATTCATGGATTGGTCGAGGAGGCTTTCATAGCTGGCTTACAAGGTCCCCAGATTTTAATCATGTTCATGTGGATTATTATGTTTGGGGTTACATAAAATCGCTAGTATATTCATCTGAGGTCGATTCTTGGGATCAGCGTATAATAAATATAGAAGAAGCTAACCAGAAAATAAAGGACAATCAGAATGTATTTCGCAAAGCAGTTCGGAATATTCTGAAAGAGCAAGAAAATGTTAAGGCCAAAATGAAGGACATTTCGAGCAGTTTATGTAGTTCATTTCTTTTAATCCTGTATTCATGTTTGTTCTGTCAATTTATTTTTCTCAAACATGTACATTATTGTTTAAAAAAATAAGATTCAATATCAAATTAGTTAATTAGTAATGTTCATACAGGGCCTTAGTGACAAGAGAGTAACTCGAAATACAAACTGAAATGGTCTACAGCTATAAAAGGAACAACCAATGTAATAAGTAATCACTAAGTAATGTTTGAATAATTATGGATTCAATGGTTTCGAAAATTTTATTCATCTGACAAAATTGAAGTTTCAACTATGTTCCGACTATTCTTTGATTGTTGTTTCAGCCAATGAGCATACAATTTCAGAGATTAGTCTGCACTAGTATAAATTATAAATAATTTGCACTAGTGCAGAATTATCAGGTCCTGCATAACGTGTCGCAGACGTAATTATTCATTAAAGTAACATGAAAACTGTTAAACCTAGTTGTTGAAATTTTTACAAATTAAAAAAGAATTGATTGATTCATAAAAAAAATTTATAAAATTCAACTCGTGCAATGATAATGAATAGATGATTTTTGACAAATCTCCATCACGCAAGTTAAACTGAAAAAGGTACTGGATCGCTCCGCACCATTCATAAAACATTCTGTATCTCGGTTAAGAAGACAGAAAGAGTCATTAATGTGGTATCATCAGAACCACCTCGGTGTCACCTATTTGCCTGTTAAATATTTCCGTTTCCCAATAAAACACCAAGAACACCCTGAATAATATAGTGGACTATCAATATTTCAAACATGCGATAATTCAGTTGTTGATAATTCGCAGTAACTCTGTGGCCCCTAAGAAAATATTCGCTAAATCGTAATATGACAATGCAATCACTCAGTTAAGCTTGATAATTCGAAGGAATAAAAAATTCCAGACCAAAAAAAACACTGGATAGTTCGAAATTCTTGTACTCATACTCCCTGTATTCCGAAATTGCGTGTTTGAAGTTGTTCAAATCTAAGCGTACCCCAACGTCGCCAGCGATCGGTAATGTTCAAACCTTCATTTCTTATTTCTGTTCGAATTAATGCACAAGACTCCGATATTTCTTCAGTTTTCTTTTCGTATACATATTCAATAAAATATATGAATGCTGAATACAAATCCTTATCAATATTTGAAAAAAAATTCCGAAAGTGTTCAGAAAAGAGACAAAAAAAACAATGGGTTTTTTCATCTGCAGAAGTCTAAATCAGTGCAAATTGGTGCGAATAGAATCATTTATAACTACTAATATATTTACTTATAACATATTATATTTCAATAAGCGATAGATATACTTGATATAATACTTGACTAATAGTCTCCCAACAACAAATAATAATCTATATCTTGCATCCTTGTAAGCATTTTCGCTAATAGCCTTCCGAATGAAATTTAGATAATTGTTAGTTCCATTTTAATAAATCATTGAAAAAGCAATGATGTCATTGTGTGAACACTCTGTGAATCAGCAGGCAGATAGAGACGTTGTACATTAAAGCATCAATGTGTTCTGTTTTCATAATTTTGATTCATCAATGAATGTTTGAAATAGATTCTAAATTTTCAATAAAATCATTATGAAAATAATTGATTCATTCATTTCATAATCCCATATAAAGCTTATTAAATTTTATTCTTCGAGAAAAACATCGCAAAATCCGCAAATCATATGCGGCTACCTGCTCATAGCGCGCTTCCTTACAGGATTATATCCTTGTTTTTCTCGGACCTCTCTTTCAGTATTCCAGATGCTTTAATAGTTCGTTGGGTGAAACGAATCGAATAATAAAAGCCACCAATTTAATGATCATTAATTCCGGCAACACTGTAGGAGGAGTGATCCACTGTGAAATGAAAGGATTATTAATACGTCGGAGGAACTATCCACCGCATTTTGGATGTTCTGTATACAGCGGAGGACTCAAAGGTCGTAGACTGGATTAAAATATATACACATGGAGGAGCCAAAGTGAATACTTTCGTCGGAGGACCTATACATAGTAAAATGGAAAGAAATTTTTTTTTTCTTGACTAGGATCAGGACAGATTCACATTCGAACCTTGCTGAATAACCAATATACGCAGAGAAATCTGATATATATTCATTGGTTCTGGTAGAGGACCTATTGCTGGATCGTATGGTGAGGACCTATAGATGCCGGGATGTAAATATATATATATATATATATATATATATATATATATCAGGAGACACTCTGACCATGAATGTCATTGAATTCTTCAGGTCCATCCACTTAGAAGTAGAACAACTGGGTGAGCTGCATGGACTCTTTAGACACTGGGGTCACCCCACAGTGGATGAACAGGGAGGATGTATAAAAGTGAGAGATATCACAAAGACTGCTAAGTTCCCTGACTACACTCAAATGATGAATGCTGTGGGAATGTTCAACAAACAATTCTGTATTAGCTTCATTCATAAGAATGGTCGATGGCCACGCATATCCCTTTCAAAGCTCAATGAAACCACCCCGTTATATGCGGCTATAAAGAATTCTAATTCTTCAATTAACTTTTATTCATCAAATTACCCATTAAAAGATTTGAAAAAGATTATATTACTAAAGGTATTTGAGTTTGATTATCACTGGATATCACAGAAATGTGTGAAGATAAGGCTATCAGCCCTTATCTTCATGACCTGCGATCTATTTTTGCAACGGAATGTTTAGGTTATGTACCTAAGAAGCCCATGAGCAGCCGACGTGTGTTAATAGAGTTATTACGAAAGTCTGATATAAATATGAAAGAAATATGCGATCGTATCATGGCCAGGGATGTTCCCAATGATTGGTATATAGTCTTTTTATGTGGGAAAGAAAGAGAGCTGAAAATACAACCTCGTCTTTTTGCTATGATGGTTTTAGAAATCAGGTTATATTTCAATATAACTGAAAAGAATATATCTGATACTATTTTTCCTTATTTTCCTCAACAAACTATGACGTTGAGTGAAGTGGAACTGACAAAAAGGCTATATAGCATGTCTAAAGATGACTATAATGAGTACTATATACCTATGTATATGAGCATAGACTTCAAGTCGTGAAATATTCATTGGCATAAGCTTACAACAGAGCCTATATTCTCAAAGTTGGATGAATTAGTTGGTACGCCTCACCTCTATACATTCACACATATATTCTTTCAGACCAGTATTATGTGTTTATCTTCTCGATATAATGCACCTCAATTTTTGGTGGATAACGTAGTGTTATTCCATAAAAATAAGATCAGGGACTTAGATGAACTAGAATCAGGGAATCTAAAGATCCACTTATTTGGACTGATCATATTGGAGGACTGGAGGGAATACGGCAAAAAGGATGGACTTCAATAACGATAATTATTCTTTTGATAATCGAAACTGAAGAGGGAATTATAGGGCGAGGGGACAACCAATTCCTTAAGTTGATGTTACCTATTAAACAAGTGAAGGGCTCTATGGATACCTATCAATACATTCGACAAAACCAAGGTACTCTCACATCCAGATTGTTGAGATATTTAAGCACTCTTGAAAAGATTGCAAATGACTTTTGTCTAAAGATCAAGAAAGAAGAGAGTTGGTTTTCCCACTCTGTTATCAATTATGGTAAAGATATCCTGATCAAGGGGGTATATTTATCGCAGGGGATGAAGAGAGTATCAAGGACTTTTCCTGATACCAATGATATTTTTCCAACTATACTATAAAATTTCTTTAGTGCAAACCACTGGTCTGGCAACGGCTCAAAACAGTTTAGATCCAATAACTGCCTATTTCATATGCATGCTAGAAACCATACTGATGATCCGGAAAGAGGTAATGAGCCCTTTGTTGAATAATGTTCAACACACAAACAGAGTGAAGGACTGGATTGAGAGCGACAGCTCCCTTGATTATTTTCTTCATGGTGACACAGTCTGTTTAAATACTCCCATAATCAATATTATAGAATATCTGTACAGAGGTCATCCAGACCCCCTATCTTCTTACCTAACTTTCTTAACATCTAATTACTCACATTGCAAGAAATGTGAGGGGATTCTATTATATTTTATTAATGAATCTTACACTATAGGCCAGGGTGATCCCGAATTATTGATTAATAATCCATTGAGCATCAATGTAGAGCGCCCTACTCAACTCAGCCAAATATTTAAAAATGCCATGTATATATATATATATATATATATATACATGGATAAGATTTATTGGACATAACCCTCTGAAACTGCATGTATTTTACCGATCCCTCAATATTCATATCTTATATTGTTATATATATATATATATATTATATATATATATAATATATATATATATATATATATATATATATATATATATATACATCCTACTATCCTTGGCTCCTCCGTCTGAATCGCAGACATCGGTCCTCCACGAGATGGAAGGCGTATAATAAAAATTTGGTCAAAGTATATTACCTAATTGAATGTCCTCATTACTTATTCGACAAAATACTCTTGAATTTTTTTTCTTTTTCTTCAGAATTCCGTACTTAGGTCCACCGTTCAAACTATAGTATTTAGGTCAACCTTGAGTATACTTCTATATCTAATTTACCGACTGTTGGTCCTCCGCAAGTGTAATATTATCCACTTCGAAGTACCTAGGTCATCCGGCACCGTTGCCACAATGTCATCAATATGATATAGTCCTAGCGAACGACTTGGCGCTTTTGTCATATAATAGGTATCGATGGATCTGTCCGTTCCGCCCTGATGTGAAGTATTCATATTCGTTTAGTTATGGTGTTGCTTTGAAGAAATAAAATTGCTGAGTACCTTCAATCATATAATTTTTTTTTCAATTCTAAATCTTGATCAACATCTCTATTAACAAAGGCTTATCATTTCGGAATGTGTCGTATTGAAATGTCCGTAATTATATTTAAATGGTTAACGATGCTATATTTTTTTGAGGTTTTCTGTAAATATGTCAGACTGATTTTGGGGTTAGATTGTTCAAAAAATACGGCTGATTTATTAGTCCATTTATAAAGGGTCACCTGGTATATTTTGGGCTTAAATTTTATGAGGTGAATCAGCTACTCATACAATGTGTCCCTCTAGTGGCATATCGGTCGCTATCTGCGTTACGGCAAATTTTTTTTTCGAAGTAGACATGTATTTACCCTAGAATGGCGCCACCAAAAAAAATTTTGCGTATCCTACAACAGACATGATATTTATAAATGATAAAGTCCATCATATTTTGTTTTTTTTTATTTCAGAGCTGTATTATCTATTGATTTATTTGTACCTTGGTTTTTCTTGGGTAACTGGGTAATCTACTAGAGCTCATTTAATTGGACAGTTCGGAGGAATTAGTTGTCGCCATTGAAAGAGTCTTCCGGGCTTACCGGCCTTGGTCTATCAGCAATTATCCCACCTAACGTTTCGCCCACATCTGCGGCAGGCATCTTCAGAGAATTCTTAGGGCCGTTTGCACCGCTTTGGCTCAGGTTCGAAAAATCATTTCAGCTCCTGTTTTATAGGTAGTCTAGCATAGTCAATTAACACTTTGAATCTGAGCCAAAGAGATGCGAATGGCTCTTAGTCCAAGATTATAACTCGAATGCTTAATTACTGACTCTGAGTCAGTAACAAGTTGAGGTTTTTACTATCAGGAACTATGACATCAAGAAAGTCTTCCAGGCATATTAGCCGTGGTCTATGATGAATTGTTTCTTAATATATTTCGCCCACATCTGCGGTAGGCATCTTGAGGGAATTCTGGGTCTGAGATTGTGATTCGATTGCTGAGTTACGGGTACTGACTCAGAGTCAGTAACTCAACATTCGGGTTACAATCTCAGACCAAGAATCCTCTGAAGATGCCTACCGAACCGATGATCAGACAAAACATTAAGGTGCATACAAACATGCTCCGAACATCGTACCGCACCACGTCGCGTACCCAAGTGTGGACGACGGGGTGCAACAGCGTATCGCACCTCGCCGCGATCACGGTGTAGATATTGGCGAACTCTTGTTGATCGCGTCGGTGTACGCGACGATGTTCGGTACGCTATTCGGAACATATTTTTGTACGCACCTTTATAGACTTCGGCGAATAAGCCTGGATTTCTCTCTGATGTTATCGTTCCTGGTCGTGAAAGTCTTTACCTATTTGAGGAATCAGTTGTGCCCTGTGTAGGCTTCGTTACTGTGCTCTTACGCCATATTATTAACAGCACTATTGATTGCTTACCCAACAGTGAATGGTGGGCTGCGACGTCATGAATAAAGAAAATTCCATCCCTAGCCCTGAATCAAACTAGGGAACTTGTTATCCTGCGCTAACGGACACAAGCATGTATTTCTTTTCCAATACAAAACATTTTATTTTCATTATTGTATTCAGTAATCATTTCATCTTATTTATTCGATACCGAGATAGATTTTTGGGAACGTTTTTGAATTGTTTCCCTCGAATCAAACCAGCCCCGAATTCAAATTAGAATATCTGTAAAATTATTTAAGTTGTGCAGATATTTGGGGGCACGGTAGGTGCATCATGAATTACACGTAGCACGAAAGAATTAGAATACTTTATTGCATGGGTGGAGCACAAGGAAAAGGACAGTATTCTGCCATTAAGAATTGATGCTCGGCAGTATTCAGTTAGAAGTCTTCAGGTCGAGCTTCTGAAAGATTGAGTTAATGAAAATATTGATTATTTAAAAGAAAAACTAAAGCTGCTTGTAGTGCTTTCTAGAAGAAATATTGAGTTTGAAGTAAAATTTTTGATAAACTAAATTCAATAAGAAAAAATTCTCAACGAAAATGATCGTGTTCGTTTTTTCACAGTTTTCAACGGTTCTGAAGATTGAATCGCAGTATTTAATAACTGCCCCAATTTTGAGTTCGACAATATGGTGGTCAGATTTCGATGATTTACCTACTACTACACCTCCTAAATTAAAAGAGATAGAAAACACTAGACTACATGCTATGTTCCCTTTTTGAATGAACATAAATTGCGCAAGTCGCTACAGTGTCTAGTTTCCAGCTTTGCACTTTCGCAGTATTGCAACTACGACCTCGAAATGAAAACATCAAAGGCACTTCTTTTCATACCGGTGCTATCGAAATTTCAGTTCCACTCAAAATTTTATAGGAATTACAAAAACTTCAAATGGAAACCATAAACAATAGTGTATTTTCCATTAGACTTTTCTTAGACAATTTCAGAAATAAATATTATGAAATACTTCCGATTTTATTATAAGTCAAAAATTTCGAAGAAACCCTTTTCGGTCAACTAATTCAAGTAGGCTCTCATCTCTCACCACTTCCCGTGGAAACTGCGATTAAACATCTCTGTTTTCGAACACTGTTCATAGAAAAAACGAAGAGTTTCCATAAACACACCTCGGGTCTGCATGATAAAATATAACTATTACTAATATTTTCTTAATCAATTTGACAGCTGATAATTGTGAAATATTAAGTCCTATGACCTCCTCAGTTGAAAATATGTTAATCCAAATCAAAACCTTATTTGATTTTTTTAAACGAAAATTTTTTTTCCGAATTTTCGATATATAAACTAGGAAAAATATAATTTCTCTAAAAAGTTTTCCCCTGGATGAATTTATTTCGAGACTGTATTCACTATTGTGAATACACTATTGTGAAGAAGTTATATCGAATAATGAAAATTGGCCCAATACCAAAATCACACTGCAGCACGAATGTTATGTTACTCGAAAAAAAACATAACATGTGGATTAGTAGATTTGTCTTCTAATTAAGGATATGGCTTACTAAATCATCGAAATTTTATCACCCTGTACTTTCAGTCATCTTAAAAAAATAATCAATAAAAAATTCAAAATCTCACTCGAAAGCTTCACAAATAAAATACTGGCTACGCCCTTGACATGAGATAAGATATGAGGTGAACTTTTTTTTAATAATTAATGATGTCATTAAAATATCATATTCAGAGAGGGTATGGATGAAGTAAGAAACAAATCAATTGAACCGATTTTAAATGGTTCGAAGCGGTCGCACTGGTCAATTTTAGTTTTCAGTTAACCACTTGGAATACAATTTTCACTCCTGGCGTCATATAAAGTGACGTCATAATTGTTTCGAGGTTACTGACGACCCAATTATTGTAACTGCACCTTCAGAGTTGAGCTCATAACTTTTTTTCTTGAAAATAACACATTTAGTGTTAGAAATTAAAATGAAACCTCAATGGAAGAAAATCTACATTGAACCTGAACACCAAACAAAATTCAGCGCAAATCTCTGCTAGTTGTAGCAGATGATACAAACCAATTATTAAACTATTGAATTATACATTTTCTCAAACCGGACTCTGAAACTTATAAAATTAAGAAAATGAAAACACCTTGAAATTTCAATATCTTGAATAAAAAATCAATCGGAGGATACCAGTTGAACATTCACTATAATTTAAAAATTATATAATATGAAACTAGATGTAAATAGTCATTGTTCGCAACATCTTCAACTGAGTTTTGGAATTCCTACATCTATAAAATTTTGTTGATTCTTCTCCGTCGTGTATTTACCGTTTTTTCCTACTTCTCGAAAATTTCTCATCACTATTGAATTGAAACTCGTTGAAGCCTTCTTGAGGATAAACAATTGTCGTTCTTCTTCTGCAATCTTTTTTGTCAGAATTGAGTCGTTCTTTTATAATAATTTTAATATTCATTAGTAGGCATTCAATTCAATAATGAGAACATACACTATATCAAATATTTCAGTGGTGAACACAACGATGAAAACCCACCGTAGGGTACGATTTGCTTTTTCATAACTATTCGCTGAGAAAAAACCAAAACATCAAAAAAACTCCCAATGGATGTCGAAATATTTACATTTTCACCAGTATTTTTCGAGTATTACAGAGTAGTTTTCGGTGGTGCGAGTATATTCATATCGTGACCAGTTTTCTCGTCTTTCGTTTAAGAATTTTCGTGAGGGTGGCATAGTATTAGGCTGTTCATATTTCTATTTATCTATTTGATTGTATTTGATGTGATATTTCATATATCATTTTTAATGAAATCATTAAAGAAAAAATGAGCATTTTGAGAAATCTAAATTCATAAAGTAGTAGGTACACATCTCAAATCGAAGAAATATCGAGTAGCTACTTCTGTTGCGAACTCTACCTATGCACAGAGCAGCCGAATAGGAGATATCGTAAATCCTAATTTCATTCGGCATTCCATTCAACAGTCACAGTCTATGCGATGTTGCCAGGATTTCGGAGGACTTATCCACCGTAAGATCGTTTTGACGTATAATCGGAGGACCGACACACTGTAGAATGGAATTTGTATATACTCCAAAAGTATACGCCGCCGCGAGCGCCATCACTAGAAGAGTTGGATGAAGGCTGAACTAAAATATACAAAAATGGCAAAATTCACGATTTCAGTCCTCCATCTGAAAATTTTATGGTGGACTCAGGGTCATGTTTCCAATCGTTCAGCATGAAATGCCTTAGGTCCTCCATATACGGTAGACCCATCGACCCCGGAGGACCTATAGTATGAAAATGCGCTGTTATCGGAGGACTTAAATATAGTGGTATATATATATTATATATATATATATATATATATATATATTTCTTAATACTTTTAAACTAAAAACCTATTGATTAATTGTAGTGTTCTCTTAGTTGTAGTTGTAGTATTTAATTTGATTATTGCTAATGAACAATTTCAGAGTCATAGTTTCTTATATTTGCGATGAAATGAGAATTGTGTAGAAAATCAATCTGTACAACTAATTGAAAATGACGTAAACCTTTAGAGGTTCGAACCTTAGCATGAAATAACTTTATTTTAGTCATATCTTTTTTCAGGATTTCGTTGTCGGAAAATTAAATCATAATGATATCGATTGAAATATATTTCGGGACTCCTCTACTATACGTGAATATTTATCCCGATCGGTTCAACTCCCGTGGGGGTTTTCTTTTTTCACAAATTCTGCCATGGTTCAAAATTTTTCTCAGTCCAATGAAATCGTGGAACATGAAAATTTTTCCAAGTCCCGTTCAAAATATTCCTTTTTCATGATTTCTCTAATTTTTATTTTTCGAATTTTTGAACTCGCATTCCTCTTTCAAGTCTCATTCAAAAATTCTTTTTCTCAATTTCAATTTGATATACTCGACCGTTTTCTCTAAGTCTCATTTGTGAAACTTTTTACAAGCCTCGTGAAAAAATGAAACGTTGATACCTGCCTCTCCAAGTTCCTTTCAAAGTCACCATCTTTCAAAATTCCGTTCGTTGAAAAACAAAATTTCTACAAATTCCGTGGAGGTGTGAAACATGAATATTGATGATTTTATGTAATTATTGTCATTGATCAATATCATAACAATTCATGCCGAAATTAGATTCGTGTTTGAAATGAAGCTGAATCTCTTGGAAATTGACGAGATAACTTCTAATGTTTTAATTTAAATCTAAGTTAGTTTAACATTCGAGTGAAAATATTCTGGTGCTCCTTTGCATTTCTCTTGAATTTTCTCGTTGTTTTCTTCTCCTAGTGTTTGGAAAAAATCAATTGAAATTTTTTAAATAATAATAAAGAAGGACCCTGCTCAGCTTTTCAGATATCACTTCATAGTTGAACTTCTAGTCAAAGTTTTTGCTTTTTACTCGTAATGAAAGCTTTATTTTCAGAATTGTTGGTTTGATAAATAAATTAATTCTTCAGAAAAATTCTTCTTTGAAAGATATCATTTCTATAGGAAAAATTTACCAAGAAAAACCGCTTTCGAACTACATGCTAATTGAAATAAGGGTGAATCTTATCTCTACTTCAGCCTTTCCGGTAGATTTTTTCATTTTTCCTCCTCCTTAAGTGATTTTTCATTATCATAACTTCTGAAGAACTCAAATTACATCTGGAAGGAAATTTCCCTACAATAAATGTAATGAATATTACTTGGAGTTATCGACCCTTGCAATATTTACCATATTTGGCTACCTGCTAATGAGGGTACGGTTGATGCTATCACTTTTTCACCCTTTCAAATAGTTTTTGTGGATTTCCGACTTCTTTAGGATTTTGAGTTTGTATCGAAAACTGAGATAAGTTCTGATAAGAAGTGAGTGATTAGAGAACTGTATTTTTCCTTTGAATATTTTCGAAAAGAACAATTTTCTAGGATATGAAAGATAATCGTTTCTCAATGGCTGATCATGGAAAAATGATCAAATTGGACGTATTTTCAATAACTGATAGCAAGAAAGCGGATCTCATCTTGAGGGTAAATTATTTAGAATATTATTTATCTTATTGTCAGTACGGAGTCTTAGGATTTTTTACCAGAATTGTTTCATTCAATGTGAATTTGAAAATAATGACCTCATTCAGGACGAGAATCACGAAAATCTCTAGAAAGTTCTATGAAAAGTACAAATTTTAGAAGGAACCAGAAAAAAAATTTAAATTTTTTCAAAGCTCAATTCATACTTTCCCAAAATTCTAAATTCTTTCAATTTTCTCTTTATATGAAAAAAAATTCTTGAATAAGACACTGAAAAATTCATTCTCATTGAATCAGATTTAGTGATATTCCTGAAATTTTGATACTTTTCCATCTAATTAATGAAAAAAATGAAGGAAACCTTCCGTGATTTGACAGTGACAGAATACATTCGAAAAATTGGTTGCCTAGAAATAAAAAGAATTTCACTTCAAACTGTAACATTCTGTATCGTTTCGGAGTCTATCATAAACAAAATTCATTGAAAAGTGACGAAAATTTGAAAAATTCTGAGAGTTTCGTGATTTATCCAACAAAAAAAAGTTTCCTGAATTAGATTATACAAATTGTTGTTTTTTGTTTAATTGAAAAAAAATTAGTTTTTTCGGGAGGATTTGGTCTCTATTAAATTGAAAACAGCATTTTGAGCAAAGGTTTTTTTTTATTATTTATAAAAAAATTTCTTATTCATTATGTAGCAGAGACTGAAGGAAAAAACCATCAGAATGATCAGTGAATCTGATTTCATGAAAATTCAATACTCTCATATTTTTTGAAAAGTCACTTCTTATGTGCACGAATGAGAAATTCATTGAATTTAGCAATATTTTTTTTTACCAAATTTCAATGTTTTCTCCTAACGAGAAAAGTTTAAAATTTTTCTGATGCCTGTCCTCTATGAGATATTAATTTCTCGATTCATCTCGAATGAAATAGCTTCAGGGGAGAAACCTTTCTGTTAATTGAAATGCTTTTTCAATTTTAGTCGATCTTTCTCTCCAAAATCAGCTCCTAAAACTTATTGATTTAGTGTTATAAGCAAAAATGTTGGTCTTGAAAATTATATGAATAACGAAATTAATATTTGAATAATGAACAGAAAATAATTCTATAATTCAACGACTGTTATTTATTTTTTACATGAAAAATGTAAATATTTGAGGTGAAATTGAAATTTTAATTGTTATACCCTTTCGTTGAAGTGAGCCAGCCCCTAGGCCCCATTTCTTTTTGCAATAGTGTATATGCTGCGAGTACCATCGTTATTTCGACAGATAATTGGAATCAGTGTTTGTGCTCATTTTGAATAGAGCTCCTGAAAGTTTTATCATCATGAATAACTTTAAAAATAATTTTTCACTCGAATGTTCGGAAATAATGAAGGTGAAAAAAAGTATAATGAAATGTAAGTCCCATTTACACATAGACATTTGAGGATTTTATTCATGAACTTGTGATGGAGTACCAGAAATATTTCATGAGATGGTTGTTGATAACAAATGAAGTCATTTTCGATGTTTAATTTGGAGTTTTTTATGAATTTTCAAGTCTCTTATTAGCACGACACTCAATAAGAAATTAATTTTATGTTAAAGTAGTATAATTGGTAGCAAAAATCTGCCTTTCTCAAGAATTTCAAACAATTTCTCAACACAATATGTATTTTGCAGGTTCCAAGGTGAAAAAACGAAAAAAAATTGTCGAGCAGAAGAATGAAAAATCCTGCTGGTATTCAGGAGGTTGAAAAGTTCTTACAAAATTCTCTTGTGGAAAAAAAAAATTTATTTTCAGGCCCCAGAAACGACCAGATGGATGTTCAAATCCCAGATATCACGAATCAGAATGGTAAATATCCTCAAAAAAATTTCAAATTTTCCTTGTGAAAAATTGTATAACTGCATATCAATAGTTTTTAATATTATCAAATTTTTTACAGCCTCGGATACTCGACAGTATGAGGATTCACAAGCAGTTAGAGAAATCACTGGAAGAAAATTCAATGAATATAAAGACATGGAAAATTTACGAAAGTACGTTTTGACATTGAATATGTGGAGACGACAGTACCATCTGGAAAACGATATTGATGTGCCCATGTAAGAAGAAAATGAACATTGGGATGAATTATGCGGGACATCTCTGGAAGATTTTCAAATTTCAGATGAGCCCCTAGTGGATCTTGGTGATTTATCTGATTTGTTCGGTTGAGAACTTTTCAGATAAAATTTTTTGTATATTTTGTATGTAGTTGTAGTTTTGAGAGTAGAGGTAGAAATAGTAGTAGTATTTTGTATATATTGTATATATATTTTTCTCATTACGTTTATCCCAAAAACCTATTGATTAATTGCAGTGTTCTCTTAGTTGTAGTTGAAGTATTTCATTTCATTATTGCCAATGAACAATTTCAGAGTCATAATTTGTTATAATTTGCGTGAAATGAGAATGGTTTAGGAAATCTATTTGTACCCCCCATTGAAAATGACAAAAAACCTCCCGAGGCTCGTACCTCCACAAAATATGACTTTCCTTCAGGTATTCATGATTTCCGCTCGACATAAGATATTTAATTCCAGAATTTTGGTGTCGAGAAAATGAAATGCTTCTGATATCCATTGGAATATATTTCACGTGAAAGTTTAAATCCGATCTTTTCAAGATCTGTGAGTTTTTTTGTTTTCACAACTTTTCTAGGTTCCATTTTACATGAACCACGATGTTTCCAGAAACTTGAAACCGTGAAACATTGTTTCAAGTCACATTCAAACAGTCCTTTTTTCACGAATTTTCTTAGTTAAAATTTTGTGAACCACAATTTTTTCAAGTGCCGTATGGGTCTTCTTTTTTCGCGAATTTTCGAAGTTCACGTTTGTTTGAATGAATTTCCCCGATTTTTTCATGTCCCATGTGGATCTTCCTTTTTCAAAATTTTTCTAGGTTTCATTTTGCATGAACCCAAATTTTGTATCAACTTCCATTTTTGTCAATTTTTAATGTATATTATGGAAACGTGAAACATGAAAATTTTTCCAAGTGTCATTCAAAAAATTCCTCTTTCGAAATTTCTCTAAATTACATTCTACCTGAACCACGATTTTTTGAAGTCCAATTCGAGGCAATCTTTTTTCAATATTTCCATAGAGGCAGAAATATCGAAATTTATTCATGTCCCATTCAAATTATTCTTTTTTAATAATTTCTCATAAGTTCCATTTCACGTAAGCTACGTAAGTGGTTGTTTCACAAGATTCCATTCCTTGAAAACGCAACATTTTTACAAGTCCCATGGAGGCGCACAACATAAAAAATTTTTTCAAGTTCCATTCAAAGTATTTCTCTTTCACAGTTTCTCTAAGTTATATTCGATATATACGACCGTCTTTTCTTAGTCCAATTACTGATTAGTTCCGAGGAGGTGTGAAACATTATTATTGATGATTCTGTTTCTCATTGAACAATTGCATAGTCATAATCTTTATAATTCTTTATGCTGAAATCAGATTCGTGTGAAAACGAACGTTCAAATTTGACAGATAGTTTATATTCTAGTCGAACTTTTTGATTTATTGGTTTTATGAATGAAACATTTCTTCAGAAAAACTCTATTTCAAGAGATGTTATTTCTATAGGAAAAATTGAGCCCTAAAAATAAACCGCTTTCCAACTACATGCTAATTGAGATAAGGGTCAATCTTATCTCTACTTCTGCCTTTTCTGTAGATTCTCTTGTTTTTTCTCCTCCTTAAGTGATTTTTCATTATAACAACTTCTGAAAAACTCAGATAACATCTGGGAGGAAATTTTTCTACAATAAATATAATAACTGTTGTGACTCCATCTAGCGGACACTAGAAATATCTAGTCTATTCTATGTTCTGAGAATTGAGTAATTTTAAAAAATATCAAAGAGAGCGAATGGAAGTGTCAGAAAAAATCTGCAAGAGCAAACGTTTGTATGTGCGTTTAGGTGAATAAAAGTTTGGAAAAAAGAAGTATTAGTGAATTTAACGACGAACCGACCCAGCCAGAACCAACCGGTGTGTTGGTCTTCGGTGGGTTTTCACAATAACCATTACTTGGAGTTATCGACCCTTGCAATATTTACCATATTTGGTCACCTGTTAATGAGGGTAGGGTTGATGCTATCACTTTTTCACCCTTTCAAATAGTTTTTGTGGATTTCCGAGCCCTTAACATTTTGAGTTTGTATCGAAAACTGAGATAGTTCTGATAAGAAAAGAAAGTTCTATGAAAAGTACGAATTTTAGAGAGAACCAGAAGAAAACCTGAACTTTTGTGAAGCCCATTTCATACTTTCCCAAAATTACAAATTCTTTCAATTTCCTCTTCATATAAAAAAAATAATTCATGGGAAAAACACAGAAAAATTCAATCATATTGAATGAGATTTAGTGCTTTACCTACCTGAAATTTTTGTTACTTTTCCCTCTCATTAACTAAAAAGATAAATCAAGGACGCCTTCTGCGTTTTGACAGTGACAAAATTGTATTAAAAACTGGTCGCCTAGGAATAAAAAAAATTCACTTCAAACTATAACATTCTGAGCCGTTTCGGAGTCTATCATAAGCACAATTCATTGAAAGAGACGGACATTTGAAAAATTTTGAGAGTTTTGTTCTTTTTCCAACAAAAAAAAAAGTTTGCGGAGTGTTATAATACGAATTGTTGTTTTTTGTTTTCTTTAAAAAAAATATTTTTGCGGAAGGATTTGGTCCCTATCAAATTAGAACAGCAGTTCAAGCAAAGACTTTTTTTATTATTTATAGAAAAATTTCTTATTCATTATGTAGCAGAGACTAAATGAAAAAATTATGAAAATGTTTCAGAATAATCAGTAAATTTGATTTCCTGAAAATTCATTATTCTTATATTTTTTGAAAAGTCACTTCTCATGTGCTGGAATAAGAAATTCATTGAATAGCGCATTTTTGGAATTTATGAAATAGGCTCATGAGAAAGGAATTTTTTTTGTGATCAAATTCAATGTTTTCTCCTATCGAGGGAATTTTAAAATTTTTCTGATTCCTGTCCTCTATGAGATATAAATTTCTGAATTCATCTCGAATGAAATAGTGGGAAACTTTTCTGTTAATTGAAATGCTTTCTCAATTCAATGAGATCTCTCTCCAAAATCAGCTCCTAAAATTTATTGAACCAGTTTTATAAGCAAAAATACTAATTTTGAAAATTACATGAATAACGAAATTAATAGTCGAATGAAGAACAGAATATCATTGTATAATTCGAAGATTGTTATTTATTCTTCACATGTAAAATGTGGATATTTGGGGTGAAATTCAAATTTCAATTGTTGTACCCTTTGGTAGAGGTGAGTCAGCCCCTAGGCCCCACCCCTTTTGCAATAGTGTATATTTTGGAGTACCCTCTTTAGTTGGACAGACGATTGGAATTAGTGTTTGTGCCTATTTTGAATAAAGCTCCTGAGAGTTTTATCATCATGAATAACTTTAAAAATATTGTTTCACTCGAATCTTCGGAAACTTCCAAGTGTTCAAAAATCATGAAGGTGAAAAAAAATGTGATGAAATGTAAGTCCCATTCATTCTTAATATTGATTTTTACACTGTAGACTTTTGGGAATTTTTTTCATGAACTTGTGATAGAGTACTAGAATTTTTGTAGTTTTTGTGAAATTTCATATATCTTATTACCAGGACACTTCATGAAGATTGAATTTTATTCACAATTAATTCATATAATCATGTTTATGTAGTATATTTCGTAGCAAAAATCTCCCGTTTTTGAGAATAACAAATTATTTCCTAACACAATATGTATTTTGCAGGTTCAGAGTTGAAAAACGAAAAAATTTTGTCAAGCAGAAAAATGAAAAATCCTGTTGTTATTCAGGAGATTGAACAAAACATACAAAATTCTCTCGAGGAAAAAGAAAATTCATTATCAGATCCCAGAACCGAACAGATGGATGTTCAAATCCCAGATATCCAGAATCAGAATGGTAAATATCATAAAACAAATTTGTAATTTTTTTTGTGAAAAATTATATAAACGCATGTCAATAGTTTTTAATTTTATCACATTTTTTACAGCCTTGGATACTCTGTATGAAGATTCACAAGTTATAAGGGAAATAACTGAACGAAAATTTAATGAATATAAAGATATGGAAAAATTGCGGAAGTACGTTTTGACATTAAATATGTGGAGAAGACAGTACAATCTGGAGAACGATATTGATGTGTCCATGAAAGAGGAAGATGAACATTGGGATGAATTATGGGGGACATCTCTTGAAGATTTTCCAATTTCGGATGAGCCCCTAGTAGACCTTGGGGAATTATCTGATTTGTTCGGTTGAGAACTTTTCAGATGTAAGTTTTTGTATATTTTGTATATAGTTGTAGTTTTGGGAGTAGCAGTAGAAGTAGTAGTAGTATTTTGTATATATTGTATATATTTTTCTCATAACGTCTAACCCAATAACCTATTGATTAATTGTAGTTTTCTCTTAGTTGTAGCCGTAGTATTTTATTTGATTATTGCCAATGAACAATTTCAGAGTCATCATTTTTTATAATTTTCGGTGAAATGAAAATGGTGTAGGCAATTCATTTGTACTTCCCATTGAAAATGACGAAAAACCACCCGAGGTTCGAAACTCCACATAAAATAACTTTCCTTCAGGTATTTATGATTTCCGCTCGACATAAGATATTTGATTTCAGAATTTTGGTGTCGAGAAAATGAAATGCTTCTGATATATATCGAAATATAATTTCACGTGAAAGTTTATATGCGATCTTTTTAAGATCCGTGGAGTTTTTTTTTCACAACTTTTCTAAGTTCTATTTTACATAAACCACGATATTTTCAGACACATGAAACCGTGAAACATTTTTTCAAATCACATTCAATTAGTCCTTTCTCACAATTTCTCTCAGTTCCAATTTTTGTGAACCACGATTTTTCAAGTCCCATAAGGGTTTTCTTTTTTTGTGAATTTTCGAATTTTCCTTTCACGTAAATTCATTTTCCCGATCTCTTCATCAATTTTTGGAGGTTCCATTTTACACGAACCCCAATTTTTTTATCAACTTCCATTTTTGTTCATTCTCAAAGTATATTATATAACCGTTAATTATGAAAATTTTTCCAAGTGTCATTCAGAGTATTCCTCTTTCGAAATTTCTCGAAATTACATTCTACCTGAACCACGACTTTTCGAAGTCCAATTCGAGGCAATCTTTTTTCAATATTTCCATGGAGGCTGAAATATCAAAATTTTTTCATGTTCCATTCAAAGTATTTCTCTTTCACAATTTCTCTGAGTTGTTTTCGATATACATATACGACCGTTTTTTTTAATGCCATTGCTGATAAGTTAAGAGGAGATGTGGAACATGATTATTGATGATTCTATGTAATTATTGTCATTGATCAATATCATATCAATTCATGCTGAAATTAGATTCGTGTTTGAACTGAACCTGAATCTCTTATAAATTGACGAGATAAGTTCTAAGGTTTCAATTTACATCGTAGTTAGTTTAACATTCTAGTGAAAATATTCTGGTGCTCCTCCGCATTTCTCTTGAATTTTCTCATTGTTTTCATCTCCCAGTGTTTGGAAAAAAATCAATTGAAATATTTTTAATAATAATGAAGAAGGACCCTGCTCAGCTTTTCAGATATCAACTCATACTTGAACTTCTAATCGAAGTTTTTGCTTTTCACTCGTTATAAAATATTTATTGGTTTCATAAATGAAATAATTCTTCAGAAATATTCTTCTTCAATAGATATTATTTCAATAGGAAAAACCGCTTTCTAACTACATGCTAATTGAGATAGGGGTCAATCTTATCTTTACTTCAGCCTTTCCTGTAGATTCTCTTATTTTTTTTCCTCCCTAAGTGATTTTTCATTATCATAACTTCTGAAGAACTCAGATCACATCTGGAAGGAAATTTCTCAACAATAAATGTAATTACCATTACTTGGAGTTATCAACCCTTGCAATATTTACCATATTTGGCTACCTGTTAATGAGGGGACGGTTCATTTTATCAATTTTTCAACCCTTCAAATGGTTTTTGTGGATTTATGACCCCCTTAGGATTTTGAGTTTGTATCGAAAACTGAGATTTGTTCTGATAACTAGTGAATGACTAAAGAGCTTTGTTTTTCTTTCGAATATATTCGAAACGAATAATTTTCTGGAATATGAAAAGAAATCGTTTCTTAATGACTGATCATGAAATAGTTATATTTTCATTAACAGATAGCTAGAAAGTGAAAATCATCTTCTAGGTAAATTGGTTAGGATATTATTTATCTAATTGTCAGTCTAAGGATTCCTTACCTGAAATTGTTTCATTCAAGGTAAATTGGAAAGTAATTATCTCACGTAGGACAAAAGTCACGAAAATCTCTAGAAAAGTTTGAGAAGAGTACAAATTTCAGAAAGAAGCAGAAAAACATATGAATTTTTTAAAAGCTCATTTCATACTTTCGCAAAATTTCAAATGCTTCCAATTTTCTCTTTATATGAAATAAAAAATTCAAGAGGAACTCTCATGAAAATTCATTCTCATTGAATCAGATTTAGTGATATTCTTGAAATTTGGATACTTTTCCATCTAATTAGTAAACAAATAAATGAAGGACACTTTCTGTGATTTTACAGTTACAGAATACTTTCGAAAAACTGGTTGCCTAGAAAAAAAAAAATTTTCACTTCAAACTGTGACATTCTGTGTCGTTTCGGGGTCTATCATGACTCCAACAAAAAAAGTTTGATGAATTTGATAATAAAAATTATAGTTTTTTGTTTAATTAAAAAAAAAATCATTTTCTCGGGAGGATTTGGTTTCTATCAAATTAGAACAGCAGTTTCAGAAAAGGCTCTTTTTATTATTTATAGAAGAAATTCTTATTTATTATGTGGCAGAGACTTAAGAAAAAAACCATGAAAATGTTTCAGAATAATCAGTAAATTTGATTTCCTAAAAATTCATTACTCTTATATTTTTTGAAAAGTCACTTCTTATGTGCTCGAATGAGAAATTTATTGAATAAGACATTTTTGGAATTCATGAAATAGGCTCATGAGAAATAAATATTTTTTTTTGTGATCAATTTCAAATGTTTTCTCCTATCGATGGAAGTTTAAAATTTTTCTGATTCCTGTCCTTCATGAGATATTAATTTCTGAATTCATCTCAAATGAAATAGCTCCAGGTGAGAAACCTTTCAGATAATTGAAATGCTTTTTCAATTTAATTCGATCTCTGTCTCCAAAATCAACTTAATTTATTGAACCACTTTTATAAGCAAAAATACTAATTTTGAAAATTATATGAACCACAAAATTAATATTCAAATAAAGAACAGAAAATCATTGTATAATTCAAAGACTGTTATTTATTTTTTCTATGTAAAATTAAATATTTGGGGTAAAATTCAAATTTCAATTGTTGTACCCTTTGGTAGAGGTGAGTCAGCCCCTATGCCCCACCCCTTTTGCAATAGTGTATATTTTGGAGTACCATCTTCAGTTGGACAGACGATTGGAATCAGTGTTTGTGCTTATTTTGAAAAGAGCTCCTGAAAGTTTTATCATCATGAATAACTTTAAAGATAATGTTTCACTCGAATCTTCGGAAACTTCTAAGTGTTCGAAAATCATGAAGGTGAAAAAAAATGTGATGAAATGTAAGTCCCATTCATTCTTAATATTAATTTTCACACTGTAGAATTTTTTTCATGAACTTGTGATAGAGTACTAGAATTTTTGTAGTTTTTGTGAAATTTCTTATTACCAGGACACTTCATGAAGAATGAATTTTATTCACAATTAATTCATATAATCATGTTTATGTAGTATATTTGGTAGAAAAAATCTCCCTTTTTTGAGAATAACAAATTATTTCCTAACACAATATGTTTTTTGCAGGTTCAAAGTTGAAAAACGAAAAAATTTTGTCAAGCAGAAAAATGAAAAATCCTGTTGTTATTCAGGAGATTGAACAAAACATACAAAATTCTCTCGAGGAAAAAGAAAATTCATTATCAGATCCCAGAACTGAACAGATGGATGTTCAAATCCCAGATATCCAGAATCAGAATGGTAAATATCATAAACAAATTTGTAATTTTTTTTGTGAAAAATTATATAAACGCATATCAATAGTTTTTAATTTTATCACATTTTTTACAGCCTTGGATACTCGGTATGAAGATTCACAAGTTATAAGGGAAATAACTGAACGAAAATTTAATGAATATGAAGATATGGAAAACTTGCGAAAGTACGTTTTGACATTAAATATGTGGAGAAGACAGTACAATCTGGAAAACCATATTGATGTTCCCATGGAAGAGGAAGATGAACATTGGGATGAATTATGGGGGACATCTCTGGAGGATTTTCAAATTTCAGATGAGCCCCTAGTAGACCTTGGTGATTTATCTGATTTGTTCTGTTGAGAACTTTTCAGATGAAATTTTTTGTATATTTTGTATATAGTTGTAGTTTTGGGTGTAGCAGTAGAAGTAGTAGTAGTATTTTGTATATATTGTATATATTTTTCTCATAACGTTTAACCCAAAAACCTATTGATTAATTGTAGTGTTCTCTTAGTTGTAGTTGTAGTATTTTATTTGATTATTGCCAATGAACAATTACTGATTCATAATTTTTGATAATTTGAATTGAAATGAGAATGGTGTAGGAAATCAATTTGTACTTCCCATTGAAAATGACGAAAAACCTCCCGAGGTTCGAACTTCCACATAAAATAACTTCAGATATTTCTGATTCTCGCCCAACACAAGATATTTGTTTCCAGAATTTTGGTGTCGGGAAAATGAAATGCTTCTGAAATCCATTGAAATATACGTGAACGTTTATATCAGATATTTTCAAGATCCTTAGGGGTCTCCTGTTTCCACAACTTTTCTAAGTTCCATTCAAAATGAACCGAAATTTTCTCAGTACCATGGAATCGTGAAAAATGAGAATTTTTTCAAGTCATATTTAAAGATATCCTTTTTCTCAATATTTCTCAGTCCTAATTTATGAGAACCACGATTTTTTTAAGTGCCGTAAGGATATTACTTTCTCAAATTTTCTATGTTTTCTATGAGTGAACAGGGATGATTTGTAAAAAATTTTCAGATTCCGTTCAATTGAAAATGTAAAGATTTCTCAATTTCCATGGAGTCGTGAAACATGGAAATTTTTCCAAATCCTATTCGAATATTTTTTTTTCACAATTTCCACAAGTTCTATTTCATTACTTCAATAAGTCACATTTATGGCCATCGTTTTACAAGATTCTGTTCTATATGAATTAAAAACATAGTTGAACATTCTAGTGAAAAATTTCGTTTTTTGCTCGTGAGGAAGTATTTTGTTTCAGAATTCTTGGTTGGAAGAATGAGAGAATTATTTACAAAAATTGAACTTCAAGAGATAAAACTTCTACAGGGAACATTAAGCCCTGAAAAAACACTACTTTCTAGCTACATGCTAATGAGATAAGGGTCAATTTTATTTTTTCTGTAGATTCTTTTTTTTCGTCCTTCCCCAATGATGTTTCATTATCAGAACTTCTCATCTGAAATAAACACAAATAATTTCTGGAGTAAAACTTTTCTCTACCATTAATGTAACTACTTATACCTGGAAATAGATAGCTGATAATGAGGGTAGGTCCATTCTGATCAATTTTTTTTTAAGCATTTCTCAATAACCCTTTGTAGCTTCCCACTTATGAGATAAAGGTCAATCTCATCTCTACTCAGCCTATCGTGTAGATTCTGTTGTTTTTTTATCCTTCCTAAATGATTTTTCATTATCAGAACTTTTTTTCTGAAAACCACAGATAACTTCTGAAAGGAAACTTTCTCTACGATAAATGTAATTACCGTTACTTGGAATTATCAACCTTCACCATGTTTACCATATTTATCTATTAGGGCATGGTTCATCTTATCACATTTTCTAGCCTTCCAAGTAGATTTTATTGATTTCTGTCCCCCTTAGAATTTTGCGTTTGTATCGAAAACTGTTAGAAATCATTCTGAAAACTATGATAATTATATACAGATAGATAGACATATGTAAGTGGTAGATGCGGCTTATGAGATTAGGTAAGGTCTAGTCGCGAGTTTTATAATTTTTTTGTGACATCAATAAATTTGTAACTTCTATTTTCCTTTCATTCATTTATTCAATTCTCATTCCCAATCTGTATGACAGAAGCCCCCTGTCAAGATGCAGAAAGGGACTTAGGCTCAGCAATTATGCTATGTGCCCAATATCGAGTGATTTTTAAAAACTATGCTCTTCTTTTTAATGTTCTTGTCGTGCCCTGTGTCCTGGGGGCAACAGGAGTCTTGGATATAACCAATCACAGGATCACGTGTTCAACACATAAACTAAATTAATCCAGACGATCACTGTAATTTTTACAATTTTTACGAAAATAATGCACTTTTTAAACGAATATTTACTAATATTTAAGAGAAGTTGCGGTGTAGAGGTAATTTTTTTAGTTCCAAACCAGGACGTGGGGAAATGTAGTCATCCCACCGTGACAACCATTTTGGAACTCTGTTCTATTTTCCTCGGTGTCTGTTATGACTGTTATGAATGATTCAGATATCTTTTTAACTGTCTGATTATCGACGCCGGAAAGTTATAGGATGCAATAGTTGGAAATAATATTTTTTGTTTCATTGTTAGTCAACGAGTTTTTTGAAAGGATTTTCCCCTGACAAATTGCAGGAACCTCTCTGCTTGTATTTATAGAAAAAAATTTTAATAGATTTCATTTTCGAGTATATATTGTACTCACAATTATTGTTATTTCTGGAGTCAGTGGCTGACATCGTCTCCGAAAATATAAATAATTGTTATAATATCAATTATCCTTATAATTAGATTGAGCTTTGAGTAGTCTAATCTTTTTCATATGATTTTACTATGAAAAATTTTTAGCTCATTGTTTATTTTAAATTGGTACCTATGTGTTGAAACATAGATGAATTCGAAATGAATATCATTTTCAATTCCCAGGCTCAGAGATCGTTCATCATGAATTTTTAGAAATGTGTTGCTTTTTGTGTAAAAATATTTTGTTCTTTCAATTTTGTTATGAACGCCCAGTTAGCTAAATGGTGAATGCGCCGCGTTACTCTAGATATTTAAAAAAATTTCGCATATTTCACGCATCTTTCTGAAAATTTGTGATCATGAGAATTTGCGAAATGATTTAATCTGTTCGAGAGAAATGCGAAGTAAACTCCCATTGTTGTTTCACTAAATTCGTATTCCTCATTCTCAGATATGTTATGTATTAATTTTTATGGGAGTGGAATAGTTTTCGAAAAACAAACATTCCTTCAGCGATGTTTCGCAAGTCTATTTTCGTTTCATCTGTACGAAGAAACACATGGATAAAATGCAATAACATGGAAACAGATGATAAAAATACCTCGAAAGAAGAAAGCATCACACAAAAAATACTGTGCTAACGTCAATAGTAGTTATTCAATTGATATCGTTTCAATTGGCCCAATAAAACTTCTTCTTATATCAATAAATTATTTTTGAAGTAATTAAATTCAGATAATTCATTGGATAATACGGTAGTCCTTCAATTCTAGTCCGACTAATATTGAAATAAGGAAGAACTACATATTCATTCGATGAGACTTGAATTTGAATGAATTGATCAGAATAATATTGAAATAAAAAAGAACTATGTTTGCTTTGCATACACCTATATTTGAATGAATTGATTCATTTCATTCAATAGCTAAACATTTTAAACGGAATAACAACTAGATTTAATCCAATGAAGCCTATCTTCGAATCAAATATAGTAGAAAAAGTTTGCAACCAGCATTTCGAGGGAAAAACAAGGGAGACAACTGTCTCAGCCCTCGAGTCCCACCAGGTTTTGATTCAGTTGCATGTGATTTGCGTGAGTGAACTACTGTCAATTAAAAAAAAAGTTGAAAAATGAAAGACTTCCTAACTGGGTGGGGAATGGAATCCCTAATTCAACATCAGGGTAGGTACTTTCATTTCAGATTCATATAAGAATGTAAACATCTAATATAATGATACTTTTTTTACCGATAAAGGCTAGTACTTTAGGTATTTCTCTATTTAATCCTATTAGTTATACGTATTGAAAGGGTATTAGAATAACAATCTATATAACAAAAGCTATTTGTATTCCCACTGAATAATTTCAATTTCTCCTCTTTTTTTTTGTTTCAACTTTTAAATAATTGTTGAATCTTCGACTGAATATATCGATCACCATTATATTATTTTTTAGCCAACGACATTCATGATTCAGATTTTGCATCAAATCCATGGTGCGTCTAATAATTTGGCCAGGGACTGCACTTTCAAACACACCCATATATAGATAGCAGTATGAACGATTGGCATATACTAATAAGAAGGTTTTGCTTATGTAGTTTTTTGGGGTTTACAAAAATCGAGGATTGAGAAGAAAAATATCCCTTAAGATATGGAGTGTATTCATCATTGTGGCTTATTACAGTGCCACAATATGTTCAAATTAGAGAAAATAATGTGACATGTTCTTTCGAGCATTTAGGCCGTCGTCGTAGATTAGTTCTCGACGTTTCGCCAGTTCGAGTGTCTGGCATCTTCAGGAGTTATATTTCAGGAGATGTTCTCACTGGACTGAACTGCCTGAGTGAGACACTCGAACTGGCGAAACGTCGAGAACTAATCTACGACGACGGCCTAAATGCTCGAAAGAACATGTCACATTGAACGATGGCCGCGAAAGCCTCAACCAATTAATTAGAGAAAATAAGTTTTTGTTTTGTTTTTCACCTCAGTATGTTTCTGTTTACTTATTGCTGATACTCATTGTGTTCTTGAATTTATAGCATAATCGATTTTGTTGAAACAATACTAAAAAATTTAAGACATTAAAAGTTGTTTCATTCTTCATTCTATACATCTCACCATTCAATCAATAAATAAATTAAAGAATTAAATCAATAGTATAGTGAAATATTTCTAACAACTGCATCATATTCAATCAACTGTTGCTGTTTTTTTTCAATATGAAGTTTATTTAAATCAAAATCAAGCATTCATCCTTGTCATAATAAATTACCTTTCGATAGAAAAAAGGTGGGTTTGTTTCAATTATATTATTTCATTGAAACTAAGTATAGCTTATCTTGGCTCATTTAAGCATTTCATTGAATACTTTCGCTGTTTGAACAAAATCAATAAGTCCTATAATTGAATCGAAAATAGGAAGCATTGGCAATGGAAGAACAAGATAAGCATTGAATTGAATATACTAATCATTCAGGAATAGGGAACACAGTATATCATTGATTCAATGGTTATGCCATTGTTTCTACTAACAGTTTTTTTTGTGCGTGTGTCAAGAAACCATTATTTTTCTGTCCAAAATTTTTTCAGTCCGCAAAAATTTACATATTCATTTTTCTTATTATCATGACTTCATAAAAGGAATAATTCTTGTGATAGCAAATTCTACAATCAATTCATTACTTACGAACATTAATATTAATCGTTCAACGCCGTCATTCAAAATGAAAAACTGAAGTTCCTTTATATATTTTTTCAATTTCCACTAGCTCAAAAAACTGGTACATGGAGAATCGTACTGTTTAGCTGATTTCTAACGTTGAATTTTCAAAGTTGGTCTTCTAGAAGACTCCTCAATATCCACATAAACAGCCGAACTAACACTTTTGGTAATTATTTCACATCGGGCGGTGGAGAATGGAGGAGCAAAGACAAAAATTCAATAAAAGCGCAATTTGAATGACAGCGCCATTTTTAGTATACCAGTATTTGCAACGTTTTAAATTAACAACAACTATTAATTGAATATCAAAATGCATTCTTCCGAAGTCATTTCAAATTCGCCAATTGATCATCAGAAAATTGAAAGATATGCAAAAAACATTATTAAGTATTAGTGTTGAAATGATTTCATTTTCAATATCTATTGAAATATTTTTCTGAAACAAAAATGAGTAAAGAAATATTTTTTAAATAACAGAAGAAAAGCGTAAAGCTCTTGAACTAACTTGACAGAGGCCAAATCATTTCGAAAAACTGTTGCCTCACAGTGAAAAAAAAACAATACTTTGTTTCGTAAATGAAAAGTTTCATGAATTTCAGCATTTGTCAGATGAAGGAGTCTGATATAAACTCCAAAGAGTTACAAACCTTTGAAGTTCGAAGTGTTATCTTTTTTTCATCGTTGGGAAACATTTTTTTGAAAGGATTCTGCATCTGACAAATTAGTACACAAGGATCCCTCTTCTTATTTCATCCAATTCATTTCAGATTTTTTTTTAAACTTCATTCCTGAAGTTGATCAACTCGATCGGCTTATTTTATTAACACTTTCACTCAACAAATGAATGGAAAAAGTTGAGCTGTTAATGAAATACGAAAATGAAAAAAAGAGTGAGCCATCTCTTTTCTTTTTTTCTCTGACAAAAATTGTTTGATATGATTGTGATTCAATGGGGTAGCTCAGATTTAAAAAAAACATCAAGAAGATAAGAAAAATCTGTAGATTGTGCTGAGCCAATTTCACTCTGTTGCCAGGTATGCAGATTCTCCCACAATCTACTGATTTTTCTTTCATTCTCCAGGAAAAAACCTATCAATCTTTCTGAAAATTTGACAATTATCGTCGAAAAAAAATTTAGTTCAGGGGCTGATTTTTTTTTAATTCTCGTGATTTTTCTGAAAATCTGAAGAATTTTCGGGAAATTCTTTTTTGTGCTCAAGGCAGCACAACTCAGTGCATGTGTAGCACAATTTTTTTCCAGTCATTTGTACCGAAACGATTATTTAGGTATAGAAAGGTAAACAAAAATTTGAGACGTAATCTGAACCATTATTTAAATTTGTAATTATTGTTCTGTTCTTCAACTAATTTTAATACCATAATATCTATACAGGGTTATTCACGAATACAGCTTTATAGAATATTTTTATGAAAAACTCATTATTCAGGATTGTTATTCTGAAGGTGGGCTTCGAGTAAGAAGACGACGTATATTTTCTTAAAGTTCTAGGACTTCTCGTTTTTCCGGAAGTGACATCACCTTTTGTTTTTCAAATGAAAAGACCCATTTTTTATTACATAAATAAATTCCCTGTGAGGGTATAATCTTCTCAAGTTTGCATAAGCCTTCCGAATGCCCGCTGATATATGTTCCTTGAATCTTAATTCCGAGTCCATCAGAAGTCCCAAATTCCTCGCAGAGCTGACACAAGAGAGCTTAGCATCATCTAGTTCAACATTCAGTCGCGATTGAACCTCTTCCCTATGTCTGCCAAATACGATCACCTTGGTTTTAGATGAATTCAAATTGAGGTTATGTCGACGAGAAAAGCATGCGAGAGCTTTCAGATCCTCATTCACCCTCTCACATGCGCTATCCACCTCAGATGACAAAAAAGTATGGAGTAGCTGGGTGTCATCCGCATAACGAAAGTCCATACAGTACTTCAGGTCGTGTGTTAGTAAAATAGTATAAATACAAAAGAGCAGGGGACCAAGCACTGACCCCTGTGGCACACCGCAATGAACCGGTTCCGCTGACGAAGAACCCCCTACTGTTTCGACGTATTGAGTACGACCAATCAAATAGCTGCGTATGAGCTCAACCGCCGAAGGCGCGAATCCAATATGTCCAAAAATTGCCAGCAAGAGAACGTGATTTATTTGGTCGAATGCCTTCGAATAATCCAAAAGAATGAGGACGCACGTTTTACCCGAATCTAAGGCGCGTAAAATTTCATCAACGACATCCAGAAGTGTAGTCCCGCAGCTACAGGGTGTCCGGGGAATAACTGTACATACTCTTACCAGAGATAGAGTTGGACTAGGTGATTACTGATTGACTATAAAAAATTTATTTCTGGATTTCCCTAGAAAGCTACAGGGTGATTTTCCAACTTCATGGAAATACTTAGACCATCATAAAATCCAAAGTTATTGACGGATATTGTTGAAATTTGGGAGGTTATTGGCACATGCTAAGGTCGAGTCAGAAAGATATTAATTATTTCATTATTCCAGGGCCGGACTCATTAATCTTCATTTAAAGTGTTCAGGGTAAAACAAACACTTTGTATTTCGAATTACAAATAATTGATTCGCTTTTCAGAAAGAAGTTGAATTATGATTCAATTTGTGATATCGCTCAAAGTTGTCACATCAACAATTATTTTTTTATGAATTTTGAATTGGGATAAAGTTCGAAAAATTGAATTTTTCAACATGAAGAGAACCTAAAATCTCATATTTGAATATAAAATGGAAAGTATTAGTAAAAAATTTTCATAAGCACATTCCATAACGAAACAATAACAAATAAAAAAAAACTAAAATACAGTAAAGAGAACCTAATAAAAATGAAATTAGGAACGAATGAATTGCTGAGTCAACGTTATTTCAGGAGTGGTTCGAAATTAAAACCATTAGCTTGTATACATTTCTCTTGCCGATTGTTCGAATTGGATACAGCCTTGCGAATAATATCGCCATTATTTCTTAAAATATCGCAACAGTTGATAGTTCTGTTCATCAGCTGTTCTCTTGGCTGGATTTCTCCAGAATATACCATATCCTTCAATTTTTCCCATGAAAAATAATCTAGCGGGTTGAAATCTGGATATCGAGGAGGCCATGGAATAGGTCCCTAAAGAAAATTTATCATTTATTTTCGACCTCCACAAGATGACTAAGTCCTGTTCAGGTAAATAAATTCAATTTTTCGAACATTATCCAAATTCGAAAATTCATAAAAAAATAATTGTTGATGTGACAACTTTAGGCGATATGACAAATTGAAGCATAATTCAGCTTCTTTCTGAAAGGCGAATCAATTATTTGTGATTCGAAATACAAAGTGTTTGTTTTACCCTGAACACTTTGAATGAAGATTAATGAGTCCGGCCCTGGAATAATGAAATAATTGATGTCTTTCTGACTTGACCTTAGCATGTGCCAATAACCTCCCAAGTTTCAATAATATCCGTCAATAAGTTTGGATTTTATGATGGTCTAAGTATTTCCATGAAGTTAGAAAATCACCCTGTAGCTTTCTAGGGAAATCCAGAAATTAATTTTTTTTAGTCAATCAGTAATCACCTAGTCCAACTCTATCTCTGGTAAGAGTATGTACAGTTATTCCCCGGACACCCTGTATAACCCTTCCGAAATCCTGACTGCCGCTGAGGCAGAATGTTGTATTTCTCTAGATGTGCCCTTATCTGAGAAGCAATTAGTTTTTCAAAAATCTTAGAACAAGTTGGTAGAATAGCTATAGGGCGGAGATCGTTAAGATCGTGTCTTTCAGTTTTTTTAGGCAAAGGCAGCACCCGAGCGATCTTCCAAGAGTGGGGAAACACAGATTTCAGAAGACAAGAATTAAAAATATTGAGTAGGAACGGTACAATTCTTGGGCAGCATAGTTTTAACATTTCCGTACTCACCCGATCTGATCCTGCGGAATTTGACCTCATCGATAAAATAACAGAGATAACCTCTTCTTCCCTAACAAGAGTGAATGACAGTTTTTCCTCAACATGCTGCAAGGTCGTCGTAGAATAAAAGTTCATTAAATCTTGATCAGGAGTCTCTAGCCTCTGAATTTGTAGGAAAAAGTTGTTGATAGAACAAGGGTCATTCAAACTTTCAGGCAAGTCTACTGAGTTCACTTTCTTGCTGTATACTCCCATTTCATTCAAATGCTTCCACACATGTCTGACGCCGGAATTCATTGAAGTGACATAGTTGAGGTATGATCATTTTTCTGCATTCATTGCATTAGTAGTAGCATTTCTCACCTGTTTATAGAACTGCCAGTCTCGCGGCGAACTAGTCTTTCTGAACCTCTCATAAGCCCTGTCCTTCTGTCTCGTCATCAATCTGATCGCCTCAGTAAACCATGGCTTACACTTGTTATTAAGGGTAATCAACCTCTCTGGTGCAATGTGATCGTAAAGATCATTTAGAAGTTTGGTGAATATTGCTACCTTCAGATTTACTTCATCGACGTACAGTACACTGTCAAATGGTGTGGCCAGAAATAATTGTTCAAGAACATCACGATCTACCCTATGCAACGATCTCGACTTAAAAAGTACGTTTTTGTGAGAGTTTTCGTTCGAAGTTCAATATGACATAAACCAAGAAATGGTCCGACAACTGTCCTACAGCATCAACTCCGTGGATGACCTCCTTACTCTCAGATGAAGTCAATACAATATCAATCAAAGTAGCCGATCTATTCGTAATTCTTGTGGGAGAATCTACAATCTGATTTAAATTAAGTTGGTTGAACAGTTCAGATAATTTCCGGACTCTGTAGTCATCAAGTCTCAAAAAGTCCACATTTATATCACCACCGCAAATGATATCACTACTCGATGGATGATATCTCAAAATCAAGTCCTCAAAACAGGCTGAAAATTCCGAAAAACTTCCGCTTGGAGGTCTGTACATTACGCAGATAATTAGCGACCTACGATTAATCCTAATTTTTATCCACATATGTTCAATACAATTAGTAATATCACCATGTAAAACCTCATAATCCAAACCATTGCGAAGATAAACACCAAGGCCTCCTCCTCTAGATCCCCTGTCTCTTCTTATGAAATTATAACCAGGTATACTAACCAGTTGCGCAAGCACACCGTCGCCGAGCCAAGTCTCGCACAACCCGACCATATCGAAATTATTATTACAGAGAAAACTGCGAAAATCAGTGAAATGTGCGAGTAAAGAATGTATATTATAAAATGCTATGCTCAAATTCTTCATATTAGGCTTTCAAATTTGAAAAAAAAACAAATGTATCCAACTAGCAAACATTTCGACAAAAAAAATTCAAAAACTTGAATCGTGAGAAAAAAAAATTCACAAAAAAAAAATCTTAATTTCTATATTTCCTTTAAGCAGCAAGTATTGTTGAGTCACTCCATTAATTATATTCAATTTTTCATAATACCTTTCAAGTCTTCAGTGGATCGGACAACATATTTCTGACCCTTCCATCTAATAAAAATTCTGCCATCAAAAGACCAAGCTTCCTTTCTTCCGACCATTTCTTCAGCAGCTTTGAGTAGTTCGTAATTCAGCCGACTGAGTTCTTCGAATAGAAGCAGTTTGGAACCTTTTAATCTTCTTTTATTACGGAAAACTTCATTTTTAGAGGATAGTGATGAAAACTGTATAAGAACAGGTCTAGGACGATCTTATTCGATATTCTTCTTTCCAATTCGATGGCAATTCGTAATTTCAACTTTTTTCATCTTGAGTTTCGAAACCAAGATTTCCTGCACCAAATCGATCAAGCCCTCCTCAGCTGTCTCCTTCAGCCCCAAGAGTCTCAGTTTTTTGCGTTTATTATATTGTTCCATTTTATTCAGTCTTAAATTCAATTCGCTTATCCTAACTTGGTCATCAGTGGATTTCCTCTCGAGTTCACTGACACGTTCTTCAAGACGGTCAAGATGTTGTTGGAACGTCGATGTTACCTTATCGGCCAGATTTGATAAGAACTCCTTATCTGATAGGCATTCAAGAATACACTGTTTTATATCTTCTCGTTGTTGTTTTGTGAGTGGCATTTTCTTTATTATTCTGATGAATAAAATATTATAGGGATGAACACGTCGATACAAAAATACAGGTATTTAAGAACTAGCCCTTACAAGCAGATATGTTTTTCAAAACTAATTTCACCACTGAATTCAACCGTTAACTTAGGAGCTCAACGAAACGTGTCTACTCAGTGCGGAGCATTACACAAATCATTGACACAATACAAACCGATCCATGTGGATTTTTGGGGGCAAGTCCTGATGGCCTTGTTGGGGAGGATTCAATAAGAAAAATGAAATGCCCCCACAAGTATAGAAACATAACTTTGTCTGAAGCCTCAAAACCGTTTCAAATTACATTATTCATTAAAATGAGAGTGGGGATACGCTAATTAATCAGGGTCATCCATATTGAGACTAACTTCAGAGGCAACTACATATCACAAGAAGAAAGAGTTGTTATTTGGTAGTCTGGACACCTTGTGAAGTGGAAGTGGTCGTAATTGAAAAATGTAATGAATGGAAGGGAAACATAGGGTTATTGAAGAATATTTTCGTAAATAACTTTTTACCCTATTTATGTAGGGGAGACCAGGGCGAGTTGTAACACGGGGTAAGTTATAACCAGTGAAGGAGTCTAACCGTCAGATGCGGCCAATGCTGGGTACGAAGATAAAAATCAGCTGATTCGGGGCAAGAAACGCCGCGTTTGAACTGAACTCGAGGAGATTTTGGGTTTTTTCTTGAATTTGAAATATTTATACAATCATTTTGACTTACCCACTCATCTGATTTTTATAGTGAGACTCTAACTTATAATTCCTTGTAATATTCTGTTGGTTAGCAAAGATTTTGATAACAGAAACGTATTAATTCAAGTTGAATGAATTTTTTTCCGAATGAAAGAGAAATTTTAAACATTTTATTTGGTCTTTAGGAATTGAATTAATGAGATATTTAAAGAAATTATCAACAAATTGAACGTTCCTATAATAATTGTCGTTTTGAAAGAATAAATTCTGCATAAATATATTCGTTCACAACAATGCGTTTATTCCGTATCAATGGTTTATTAATTTTTTAGGTTTGTACATCATGAAGACTTCAATATATTGTACAGTACTTTAAACTGATTAGTCGAAGGCCGCTGATCGAAAATTTACTCATTCAAATTAAATATCATTAATAGAACGCATTTATTTCGTGCGCTTTTTCGGAGCGTTTTATCTTCTTGACCAAATGTATATGTTTTTTTTTTCGAATTTAGAACCAAAGATGGTATCAAATCTTTTAATACAATAATAAATAATAAAAATAATAAATGATAATAAATTTATTTTCAAGTTGAACAGAGAATTTGAATATCTATGAATGTTCTGAAGGAATAATTCAAATTGAATTACAAATCTGAATAAGTAATAAATAAATTACAAAGTTCAAAATTATTGTCTTTGAAATTTATTGATTTGGTAAACATTCGTCAAATAGTATGTTTTGTTTCGATGGTGATTTTATTTTTGTGATGTATTCTTATATTGAAATGTACTTCTAAAATAATGTACACTACACTACATGAAGAAGGTGGTTATTCAGAGGATCCTGATCAAAAATATGAAATAAAAGTTGAGAACAAGAGCAAATGTTCTCAACTGTTCAGAATGTTCATTATTTGATGAAAATTTGAGTTGTATAAACAATTAAGCCGATTCAACCCAGAACTCTGAAAACATGAAATTTATTCGGATTACAAGATTGAAGATTTAAAAAATACTTAACTAATAACTACTTACCCCGATGTAGAAAAGAAAGTGAATATAATTATCTATTCCTTCAAATTGGACTCTAGAAAGAGGAGGCACCTATGTGAGCTGAGCCAAATTAAAATGAAATTCTGAAAGGGCTACTACCAGACAAATTTATTAACACAACATGCATTAATTTGCATTTGTCAATAATTCTTCATAGGCCACGAATATATGTTTGATTTTTTACTTGTATTATGAGTTCTTTGTTCGTAACCTAGTTGCTCTCTAGTTCATTTTTTTTGCACATTTTGGCTACTGCAGTTTTCAAAGCAGAATATTGCCTCCTCCTGCAAAATGATTAATTCAAGAGACTCGATAAATATAGGATAGAGAAAAATTCCTTTTTTTTCGTATCGGAGGTTTTTCAGAACAATCTGGGGTATCAGTATTTCCATTCTCCAAGTAGTTATCAGAACTGAAAATATTTGAAACCTGAATATATAAAAATACTTCATAATTGAAAACAACCTATAGTTGATGGAAGATCTGTCTCAAACTTCTTATCAGAAGTAAATTCTGCTTTAACCTCCTTCTTAGCAGGTCTTATTCTTTTCATTGCCAAGACCCATAGGAACTATGTTTTGAATCACTGGAAAACCTGCAGAATTTTGAATATTAATATAATAATTCAAGAACTATAATTTATAAGTAGAGACTCACGTGAAAAATGAAATTCCACTGACTGTTGGTTATCTTTGTTTGTGTACAATTATATGCAGAATAGGCCTTTACCATAGTGAAAAATTAAAGGTAAAAAATAATTTCAGCACCATAACGATAATTACACACACAAATATATAGAAAAACCCAAATGAAACTAAAAAATTCATGGATTCACGTATAGACTAAAGAGAACTTTTCCAATGTTTTGCCCCCAATCAGCTGTTTTTCTTCGATCTCACAAACGTACCCGTGGGTCTCTCTCTACGCTCCTTCCATGTGTTATTAGTTCACTGTTTTATATCTATGCCAATCAATACCACAGGTATATACAGAGTAATTCGAAAAAGGTGATCGCGTCTTCAGGATATCTAGAAAACTGAAAAAAAATTGAGTTTTGTTCAGTAAAAAAATGGGGCGTTGAAGAAAAAAGAATATATACACGTTTTTTACGATTTTGCCGGAACTACTGGTTCACTAATCAATAATACTTGTATTACAATTTTATAATAATAACAATGAAATCAGAAATGGCCCAAAAATCAAACATTCAGTCTGAAAAAAACATAATATATTTAAAATTCAAATTTGTTTTCCGCTTTTCCATTATTGATCGGCCTAGAACATAAAAAACTTTTTTACGAATACAATTTCAGGATTAATGTAACACTGATTCATTGCGATGACACAGGAACAGTCATCTGCAAGTTGTGCAAGAAGTGGTCAGCGACAGGAATTTTCGAATAGTTTCGTAATTTTTTATTTAGTTTCGGGCAATTTCTCATCGAGATAACATCGCGCTTACACGATGTGAATTTTGTGTTTTCGAAGAACTTTTGTGCTTTTGTGACTTGAAATTGTGGAACGCCTAAATACCTTTGGATATTGCAGCAAAAACGTGAGTCATTTTTTTAATCTCTACCCTGTCAACGATAGTAAGAAATTCGTTTCCGCTTATTTTGTGTATTTTTTAATTTTCTAATTATTCAGATAATTTTGTGAAATATTCTTACAATTTCTTAGTTTCGTTTTGCTTTTCATTTTAAAATATCGTCCGATACTACAATTTCAATGACTCATTTATTATTGAGGGTACCATTACGTAAAATCTCTTTTTCTGTTGAGCATCCAAATTGGTGAAATATTTTTTAAGCTTTTGTATTTCGGTGTCCTGAACGAAATTTTTAAATTCGACTTATTTCGAACAGCAGTGCCCATCCTTCTTCGATTTCTTGGGTCTTCTGTTCAGGAGACCGACAAATGTAAAAAAAATTCAAAAAATACATTCAAATCCTCAGAAAATTGTATAAATTTTGGATCATGGATAAATCCATCTCGTGTACTTTAAACTAATCTTTTATTATGGGGTCAACGGAAAAAGAAATTCAAAAATCAATACTGCTGTTCAGTTTGTGCCCTACGAATATCGATCGATACTTCAAATAATGTACAGGGTGGTCAGATTTCTATGTTTTAGTACTTATATCTCCAAAATTGAAAGAGATAGAAAAAAAGATTCTACATGTCATGTTCTATGTCACCTGTTCGTTCGAAAATCTCGGCAGTCGCCGTGGATTAGTTTCGAGTGTCTGGCATCTTCAGGAGATGTTCTCGCAGAATTTGAGCTGCCTGAGTATACATACTACAGGTCGCTGCGGTTTCCAGTTTTCGTGCTACAGGGTGATTTTGGAATTCGGCCAATTATTATACTTGGCTATAACTTCTGCAGTATTATGACTAATTTCTCGAAATAAAAACATCTTCAGGGCATTTTTTAGTACTACTTTTCATCGGCGCTAGCGAAATGTAGCTTCAAATTTTAGAGCAATTAATTTTTTTTTCAAATGGAAACTATGGTGTGCTATGACATTTTCAATAGACTTTTCTGAGACAATTTCTAAAATAAATATTATGATATACGAATTTATTACATATCGAAAATTCGAAAAAAAAAATTTCGCTGAAAAAATAAGTCATGGAAACTCTGATTAAATATTGAAAATCTCTATTTTCAAAACTGTTAACAGTACAAATCAGAAACGTTTATTCGGAATTTTCGATATACAAACTAGGAAGTGAATCAATATGTATACATTTTCGGAATTGTCCTAGAAGAGTGTACTGAAAAATATCATAGCTCACTAAGTTTTCCATTTGAAAAAAAATTGAATTTTTCAATTTCTCTAAAATTTGAAGTGGCTCTGAAATTTCGATAGCACCAGTCAAAAGAACTAAAAGAAGTGCCCTGAAGATGTTTTTATTTTGAGAGCATAGCCAGAATACTAAAAAAGTTATAGCGGATTATATTAATTGTCCAATTCCAAAATCACCCTGTAGCACAGAAACTGGAAACCGTAGCGACTTGCGGTATTCAACAATTTATGTTTCTAGAAAAAAAAAGAACAATTACTTGTTTTATCTCTTTCAATTGACTAAATCAACGAAATCTGACCACCCGGTACTTGTCTCACCGATGCTCCAGTTTTCTCCATTTTCACCAGAAAGTGTCTCTTCTAAGAGTACTGATCTCAAATTGGAAGTAAAAAATTTTTTCACTCAGGGCTTTTTTTTCAAGTTTATGTGCCAACAATTTCGGTAAAACGTTAAATTTCGTCTGAATAGCAATTATTTCTAAAAACAACTCCCTACGACGGTCCATCACTTTTTAGCCAGATTTCAAGATGAATGTACGAAATTTCACCATTTATATCGAATATAAATCAGAAACCCGATTTTCATGCATTTATCTCAAAAATCGACATGGAAAATCAATCGTTCTTCCTAACTTTTAAAATTTACTGCGCACTAGACGAAATCGAAATTGTACAGTTTAACAAAACATTCAAGATAAACTCAATTAAAAAAAGTTCTCACTTGAAAATCAAGGAATTATAAGAGAAGGCGTAGCATATCCTCTCAAACGTTGAAAATATTCACAGCCCCTTCACGTTTTTACTCATTTCATGTAAATTTTCATTTGGATTTAGGTATCCGCCATAACATGTCAAATGATTTCCTTATTCAGTTTCTGCCAGAATACATCATCAAATGGAACCAATTCGATGATGTATCTTTTAAGGCTAAAAAAGTGCAAAAAAATTTTATCTTATGCTCAAACCACATATCCTTTTAACATATATGAATTTTTTTCAGTTATCTGCATTTCCTGAGACAGCAGGTAAACTTCACATCGTGTGGACTTGACGTGCTGATAAAACTAGGAAGTGTGTAGTGTTCAGTGAATGACGTTTCTTCCCAATCAGATCGAACGCTAGAGTCGCGATACGCGAAATGATAAATCTGTTAATCTTTAGACCGTGTCAACTGTGTTTTGGTTTCAAACACAATCCGTGAATCTGTAGACCGCAAAATCGTAAGATTCAAACTGTGTTTTGGTTTCAAACACAATACGTTAATCTGTAGACCGCGGAATCGTAAGATTCAAACTGTGTTTTGGTTTCAAACACAATCCGTTAATCTGTAGACCGCGAAATCGTAAGATTCAAACTGTGTTTTGGTTTCAAACACAATACGTTAATCTGTAGACCGCGGAATCGTAAGATTCAAACTGTGTTTTGGTTTCAAACACAATCCGTTAATCTGTAGACCGCGGAATCGTAAGATTCAAACTGTGTTTTGGTTTCAAACACAATCCGTTAATCTGTGGACCGCGGAATCGTAAGATTCAAACTGTGTTTTGGTTTCAAACACAATACGTTAATCTGTAGACCGCGGAATCGTAAGATTCAAACTGTGTTTTGGTTTCAAACACAATCCGTTAATCTGTAGACCGCGGAATCATAAGATTCAAACTGTGTTTTGGTTTCAAACACAATACGTTAATCTGTAGACCGCGGAATCGTAAGATTCAAACTGTGTTTTGGTTTCAAACACAATCCGTTAATCTGTAGACTGCGGAATCGTAAGATTCAAACTGTGTTTTGGTTTCAAACACAATTCGTTAATCTTAGACCGCGTAATCGTAAGATTCAAACTGTGTTTTGGTTTCAAACACAATCCGTGAATCTGTAGACCGCGGAATCATAAGATTCAAACTGTGTTTTGGTTTCAAACACAATCCGTTAATCTGTAGACCGCGGAATCGTAAGATTCAAACTGTGTTTTGGTTTCAAACACAATCCATTAATCTGTAGATCGTGGAACGTAAGATTCAAACTGTGTTTTGGTTTCAAATACAATCCGTTAATCTGTAGACCGGGGAATCGTAAGATTCAAAGTGTGTTTTGGTTTCAAACACAATCCGTTAATCTGTAGACCGCGGAATCGTAAGATTCAAACTGTGTTTAAGTTTCAAACACAATCCGTTAATTTCTAGAACGCGGAATCGTAAGATTCAAACTGTGTTTTGGTTTCAAACACAATCCGTAAATCTGTAGACCGCGGAATCGTAAGATTCAAACTGTGTTTTGGTTTCAAACACAATCCGTTAATCTGTAGACCGCGGAATCGTAGGATTCAAACTGTGTTTTGGTTTCAAACACAATCCGTTAACCTGTAGACCGCGGAATCGTAAGATTCAAACTGTGTTTTGGTTTCAAACACAATCCGTAAATCTGTAGACCGCGGAATCGTAAGATTCAAACTTTGTTTTTGGTTTCAAACACAATCCGTAAATCTGTAGACCGCGGAATCGTAAGATTCAAACTGTGTTTTGGTTTCAAACACAATCAGTTAATCTGTAGACCGCGGAATCGTAAGATTCAACTGTGTTTTGGTTTCCAACACAATCCGTTAATCTGTAGACCGCGGAATCGTAAGATTCAAACTGTGTTTTGGTTTCAAACACAATCCGTGAATCTGTAGACCGCGGAATCGTAAGATTCAAACTGTGTTTCGGTTTCAAACACAATCTGTAAATCTGTAGACCGCGGAATCGTAAGATTAAAACTGTGTTTTGGTTTCAACACAATCCGTAAATCTGTAGAACGCGGAATCGTAAGATTCAAACTGTGTTTTGGTTTCAAACACAATCCGTTAATCTGTAGACCGCGGAATCGTAAGATTCGAACTGTGTTTTGGTTTCAAACACAATCCGTTAATCTGTAGACCGCGAAATCGTAAGATTCAAACTTGTGTTTTGGTTTCAAACACAATCCGTAAATCTGTAGACCGCGGAATCGTAAGATTCAAACTGTGTTTTGGTTTCAAACACAATCCGTTAATCTGTAGACCGCGGAATCGTAAGATTCAAACTGTGTTTTGGTTTCAAACACAATCCGACATCTAGAATAAAAGTAGTAACCGTTTCTTCGAAATATATGGACAATACGATCAAACTCTAGCGTTCGACTGTGGCCCAACGTTTCGGACTTAGTGCGCGTATACGATTGGGCCAGTTCGTATCGAGTGCGGGAGTGTGGACAATCAACAACTGAATTGCTAATGAAAAAATCTTACCTCAGACCTCCTGAGTAGGTTTCAAACCCTGAGGGGCCGAATGGCTATAAATCACTCAGATTTCTTTCTTGCATTCAGTTGTAGAACGCTTTGAGGTTCTGCTTAAGCCTTAGACTACGTTTTGTCCAAGGCTTAAGCGGTATATAAAGGGTGGTCGACGATATCTTCGAAGGCGCACTAGAGCACTCTTACGAGGGTCCTGTACCAGCCAAAATTGCGGTGTCCGTAAGCCCTATCTGAAAAGTAGGCTGTCATCACATGGCTAGGTATATTTGCGTTAGTAAAAGAAATCGTTGCATGTAAAGGCTACAAAGAACCGCCTGGTTGACCTCCCCCATAGGACTGAGCTATGAGTCATAGCTTCTATTTGACAGATTCTATGCTGTCCTATGGTAGCTTTGATGAGCTTGGTGAACCCCGGGGTCAAGGGGTAGCGATACCTGGCACAATACCTCCATGGCCTCTCCGATGAAAATATGCCAAGACAAGTTCCATTCCAAAACTGATAACTTTCATTAACTTGAACTGTATTTTCATCGAGGGTCATAAGGTGGAATGGAAAGTTGTGCACCATAAATGCAAGTAGTTCATTTCTTTTTAGGTCAAATCAACACTCGAGAATTTCTCATCTCTTCTCACTCTTTTGTGATCAGGGCACGATGGACAAACGTCAAATCACTTATTTTCAGTGAACTAATAACATGGAAGGAGTTTAACTGTCAGATGCGGCGTAATGCTGGGTACGAAGATAAAAATCAGCTGATTCGGGGCAAGAAGCGCCGCGTTTGAACTGAACTCGAGGAGATTTTGGGTTTTTTCTTGAATTTGAAATATTTATACAATAATTTCGACGTACCCTCTCATCTGATTTTTATGGTGAGACTCTAACTTATAATTCCTTGTAATATTTTGTTGGTTAGCAAAGAATTTGATAACAGAAATGTATTAATTCAAGTTGAATGAATTTGTTTCCGAATGAAAGAGAAATTTTAAACATTTTATTTAATCTTTAGGAATTAAATTAATGAGATTTTTAAAGAAATTATCAACAAATTGAACGTTTCTATAATAATTGTCGTTTTGAAAGAATAAATTCTGTAAAAATATATTCGTTCACAACAATGCGTTTATTCCGTATCAATGGTTTATTAATTTCTTAGGTTTGTACATCATGAAGACTTCAAAATATTATACAGTACTTTAAACTGATTAGTCGAAGGCCACTGATCGAAAATTTACTCATTTAAATTAAATATCATTAACAGAACGCATTTATTTCGTGCGCTTTTTCGAAGCGCTTTATCTTCTTGACCAAATGTATATGTTTTTTTTTTTCGAATTTTGAGCCAAAGATGGTATCAAATTTTTTAATACAACTATTACCACATGGACAAACAGGAGGTTGATAAGAAAAAATATAAAATTATTAAAATAAATTTATTTTCAAGTTGAACAGAGAATTTGAATATCTATGAATGTTTTGAAGGAATAATTCAAATTGAATCACAAATCCGAATAAGTAATAAATAAATTACAAAGCTTAAAATTATTGTCCTTTGAAATTTATTAATTTGGTAAACATTCGTCGAATAGTATGTTTTGTTCGATGTGATTTTATTTTTGTGATGTATTCTTATATTGAAATATACTTCTAAAATAATGTACACTACTTGAAGAAGGTGGTTGTTCAGAGGATCCTGATCAAAAATATGAAATAAAAGTTGAGAACAAGAGCAAATGTTCTCAACTGCTCAGAATGTTCATTATTTGATGAAAATTTGAGTTGTATAAACAATTGAGACAATTCAACCCAGAAATCTGAAAACATAAAATTTATTTGGATTACAAGATTGAAGATTCAAAGAATGCTTAACTAATTACTACTTACCCCCGATGTAGAAAAGAAAGTGAATATAATTTTTTATACCGTCAAATTGGTTTCCAGAAAGAGGAGGCACTTATGTGAGCCGAGCCAAAATAAAATAAAATTCTGAAAGGGTTACTACCAGACAAAATTATTAACACATGCATTAATTTGCTTTTGTCAATAATTCTTCATAGGCCACGAATATATGTGCAGCTTTCCATTCTGCAAGTAATTATCAGAACTGAAAATATTTCAAACCTGAATATATGAAAATACTGCATAATTGAAAACAACCTATACTTGATGGAAGATCTGTCTCAAACTTCTAATTAGTAGTAAATTCTGCTTTAACCTTCTTTTCAGCAGATTTTATTCTTTTCCTTGCCAAGATCCATAGGAACTATGTTTTGAATCACTGGAAAACCTGCAGAATTTTTAATATTACTATAATAATTCAAGAACTATAAATTTAAAAGTAGAGACTCACGTGAAAAATGAAATTCCACTGCCTGTTGTTCATCTTTGTTTGTGTATAATTATATGCAGAATAGGCCCTTTACCATAGTGAAAAATCAAAAGTAAAAATAATTTCAACACCATAACGATAATTACACCCACAAATATATAGAAAAACCCAAATGAAACTAAAACATTCATCGATTCACGTATAGACTCAAGAGAACTTTTCCAATGTTTTGCCCCCAATCAGCTGTTTTTCTTCTATCTCACAAACGTACCCGTGGGTCTCTCTCTACGCTCCTTCCATGTGTTATTAGTTCACTGGGTATAACACGAGTGATACAGCTTAACAGTGAAGTGTGGCAACGATGGAAGGTAGAAGGTACACCTACACCATCGTGTATCATGTGTTACGTTAGTATTGCGTCAGACACTATAGCGTGCGCCTCGTTGCTTCGCCATAGCATGTGAAATAACAAATCTGCAAGTTATAAGTTCAATTAGTTACATTATGTTATGGATACTTTGTGGAATTGTGAATTTGAAATTTTTTGAAGAATGTTATTTGATTTTTGAAGAATGTTATTTGATTTTTGAAGAATGTTATTTGATTCTTGAAGAATGTCATTTGGATATATTAATGTGAAGGTTTATCATTGGAAATTATACTTTTGGTTTACTATAGAAATCTTTGTTTAATATTATATTATTATTAAAGCTAGGATTATTATATTCTCACGAGCGGCAGAGTGAACATTCAGAATTTCAAATTGTTTATAATAAAGAGTTTTTAGTGGTAAAAGTGGTTTTATTAGAACTGGGTTCTAACAATTCAGAAGTGGGATATACCCGACAATTTTTTTGTTTTTGGCTGAGAAACGAACTCAAATAAGTGATCTCCAACTAAACAAAATGAGTGACATCGTGGAAATGAGTGATGAGGAAGTGCCCTGAAAAAACTAACCCCAGATATTTTTTTGAATGGCGCCCTCATATTTTTTTCACCCCAGTAAAAGAAGAAATATGTTAAAACAATTCTCCATCATCTCATGTGAATTCAACTCTCAAAAATAATAATTATCAATTGTGAAACTTCCTCCATTTTGCGATTTATATTGGAATATTGCAATTGTGTTTGGTTAACGAATAGACGTGTTTTCGGTGCTCTACATAAGTTCCTCAAGTTTTTCGAACAACCAGTTAGAATTTTTGTTAGAAAATTAATCGAGAGTGAATTCTAGCTCGGGGGATCATAGTCGTATAGAATTGTGTTCCCGGAGTGACTGATTTCTGCAGATTAATCTAAGTTTTTTGACGGAAAACGAGATCATTATATTGATTTATCGTAAAAAAAAACAATCGTTCGACGCGTGAACAACTGCTGATAGTGCTAATCAGAAGTATAAACACACTGAAACATTGTTCCCTGAAAAGTAACAGATTGTTATAAAGGGAACCATAGAATACACCGCCGTCCCGTAAGATGTCAGATTTGCAGAATGCGATAAAAATCATTCGTGAGGAGATATTGAAGAGCCGTGCATCGCAGCTAGCGAAGCACGACTTCTCTCAAAAATTGAGGATTCTTGGAAAAAGAAAACAACGAACTTAGAGCTGAATTAGAGGAAATCAGGAGAACCCAGAATAGAAAAAACATATTAGTATTCGGTCTAGGGAAGAAGAGGGAGGAGATTGGCGCGGAAACCTTGTGCGAGGACCTTAAGGGATTGCTTGGTGTGAGCCTGGAAATAGGAGATCTCGCCGACGTATACCCGTTAGGCAGATCCGACAACTGTCCCATAAAAATTGAATTTGTATCAAACCTGAAAAAGAACGAAATCCTGAGAAATTGTAGAAGGTTGAAAGAAACAAATATTCCCATCGCCCACGATCTCACTCCGATACAAAGAAGTGAGAAAAAGATATTGAGGAAACACCTCCTACTCGTGAAACAGGAGGGGCGACACAACGAATTTTATATTAGGGGAAGTAAACTCATTGTGGACGGAGTACCGTATGGAGTTGATGATTTGGAGAAAGACGCCTTCCACACCAACTGCTGAGATTGAAGAAAAGCCTTTACTGCAACCTCAGGGCGACTTTGCAACCCCAGGAAATCCAGCTCCTAAAAAAACAGTACCTGTCGCATGATCTTCACAGGAGAAGCCTAGAACTCGATCTGTCAACAAAGTATAGCTGAAGAAATGAATGATTGTGCAGTCAATCTCACATCTAGGATAAGGAAGGGTGATTGAGACGGTTGGTTTAGTGAATGATGCGCTTTCTTTGCATCTGATTTGTTTTTTATTGTTCATTTGCGATTTTTACATTTCCTTTGGATTTAATTTGTTTACAGTTAATTATGTTACTTTGTTTCATAATTTCAAAACTAAAATTGTTTATGTTTGCCATATTCATATATAGTCTATTGTTTTGACCAGTCTACCCTCAACCTGAAAACAAATTTCACGGGATTGTAATTATAAAAATTTGATATAATTTGGTTTGTTGACTTGCGGAATGTTGAAGGTTTTGTAACAGTTAGATGATAATGTTGAAATACTTTAATCTCATTCCAATTAACCTGAGAGAAGAAAATAACCCAGAAAGATTCGAGTTGAAGGTGAAAGAATTCACTCTGAAACATAAAGAAAGGTTCAAAATTGAATAGGTCAAAAAAGAAAAGAAACCTACATGTGATGTCGGTACCTCTTTCTCTGATTCCGTTGGTTCTTTCAAATTATTATTATTTATGTGTGAATAATTGTATTTTTATACTCCTCATGTTTTCACTCCATTCCGGTTGCACTCATCGACTGTTTGTTTTATTTTCCTTGTGTTATCTTTGATTGCTTTATAGGCGAGAATGTTCGATACATGCTTGGCTAATCTAGTTTAATTTAGGTACAGCCGCGGGAAGAAAAATATAAAGCTGCCATTCGAATTAACTATCTGGGGGTATATGCATCTATCTAATAAAGACGTTTATTATTATTATATATATGATCTAGCGTACGATTTTACGTAGCGTTTTACAAAACTCAGTAAGTGCTAAGAGTTTGAAATGGAAAAAAAATTGAACAAATTGTTGAAATTTTCAGAATCTCTGCGAAATGCAATAAATATTATCACGAAGGGAGTAGAACCAGGACGACATTTCAAAAAAATTACATAAAACATGAATTTATTTGATTCCTACTCTCTTGTGACAAATTTGCCATTAAAAGTGAAAATTGAATTCCTTAGATTAATTTATGTATTTTTTCATGGTAATAACGAAATTTCTCTGAGTGATGTGAAAGATTTAGATTTTGTCGCTTGAATGATAAATCCTGATATCCTGAGTACTGCCCTGAATATATTGATATTTCATGAATCGTTTGGACGGTCTTTATGAAGTTAAAAGAAACCCATGAAATTTGAACGAAATTTGTTCTCTTAAAAATTGTCCGAAACAATTCAACTCCATCGGTCATGACAATTTTCTGCATGGCACAAGTAGCGAATTTCTTTTACATCATTATGAAAAGGGAACTTCTTCTATAAACAAAACATATTCAAATAATCTCTTTTTTATACTGAGCCTCCATAAAGCGTTTTCAAAGTAATTTTCATGTGATTCTTCAAAATCTTGAATACTCTGAAAGAGCTCATATTGGTCTTCTGGGATATAGTTCTGATGCTTATATTAAGATTTTCGCAAACCTATCTCAGTACCATGAACTAATTGTCTTCAATTGGTAACGGGTTTGTGCATTTCATGTTTTGCGTGTTGAATACTACCGGTTACTTTGAATGGCCAAAATAATATTTGAAAATCATTTTCATCAGACGCCTTCTGCCTTGTGGGCGGAAGAAACACATCATAGAAAATCAATAGGCACGTACTCCTAAATGTATTCTTCTTGAGTTTCCGATTATGGATTGAGATTAACCCATGTCGGTAGAATATTAAAAATCATTCTTACCGAGAGAAACAGATCTATCAGATTACCATAACTTAACAAAAGTTCTGAAATTTCTTATCGATAATAAAAATACGGGTAAGCCATTTCAAATTAAGCGGAAATTATAGTTCACAAATGTCTCATTTCGAATACCTTTGGAAATTTGAAATAACGCAGTGTTTGTTTCCATGATTTCAGTATTCACACCCATAATCTCATTTCTGCAGACTCCCAGTTATTGAGTTTTCTCAAGATTCTCAATTTCGAGAAAAAGCAAGATATCTATGAAATATCAAATTTTCAGCACAAGAGATGTCATTTAAAAAATCTTATCGATTACTATAATATCCTGAAACTTCGCTTCGAAATTTCCATCCTAAACGAAATAACAGGAAAACTTGTGAAAGGTTACTAACTACTTAATACCTTCGAAACGTGTCTGATACGAAAAAAAGGCTCGTAATAATATGCTTGAGATAATTTCCACATTATCTCTTTCATTAGTTTCACTGTTATTTCACCATCGATAGAAAATTTGAAGCGAAATTTCAGGGCCAAATAGTACTAGATAGGTTCTTTTAAGTTTGGTTTCGCAACACCCCCCATCCCTAATCGTAATCAATGGACGTACTCACCCCCGTCAGGTGGTTTAAGTTACGGGGATGAAAGAACAGGAAATGTTTTTCCCCTTCGAATCTAAAATCTACGGATGCGAGCAATTTTCCACATTTTCATTTTGAAATCGGGAAATCAAGGTGTTAAGTTTTCCTGGGACCACCTGATATACAACATGATTGCCATTGTCGATAATTTTCAATTGAAACTTTCGATTGAATCGTTCAACTCAACTGTATTTGATACATAATGAATACGAAACTTGATTCAAAAAATGTCAAGTCAATGTATCAATCACAAATAATGAAAATCTGTAGGTGAAAACATCAAAGAGGACAACCACACGAGCAGATTGATTTCGGAAGTCCTTGGAGAAAATTTCGAAAATATTCTGGATGAAGCACTCCAAAAAAAATAACAATATTTTTCAATCAGATCATGAGCTCTCTGAAGGTTTGGATGTTGAAAATCCAAATATGCAAGTCTTCAACGTAACGCAGCTCAGCGAAGTGCATAAGAACCAGCCGGAAATTATAATTCTTCAGGATATTTTAGTCGGAAAAAATATAATAGCAACAACAACAGAGCGCCTGGAAGTATTCCAAGGGGTGAGTACCTACGTATTATATAATATTATTAGATATATAAGAAGTTGTGGATATACCTATTTTCACTGCGTGAAAAGATATTATTATCATTAATTTTTTTGGGAGTAGGATTTCTTGGCTTGGGTGGTTCCTCTTTATCCATCTGGTATTAAATAACAACCGACTCAAATTGCGAGTTCATCAGTTTTATTCTGGTGAAATATTATATTTATATATTCATAATGCTATAGGTACACTCTAAAAAAAATTCACTCAATAACAAGAAAATATTCCCTCTAAAATTCACTGATGAACAGGTGCCTAGTGCACCTACTCCGATTCACTTGAAATGTACTGTGCTTCCACTCTTTGTTACGAAATAATATTCATGATTATGCTCCTACCGGTAGCTCAAAAATATTCAGTAGGCATCTGATTTTATTTATCGTGATATAAGCAGCAAAGAATACGACCAAGTGCTGTAAACTTAATTCATATAACTCATTTATAATTTCAGTGCAACAAAAAAAAAGACTCCCCAAAAGAAACACTGCTGTTTGTTGTGCCAGAAACAAGTTTTCAAAATTTCTAGACATCACCTGACACATAAAAATGAGAATGAGATAATGAATTTAGCACTTCTTCCTAAAAAGGCACCAAATCGCCAAGAAATTCTGGAAACACTGAGGAAGAAAGGTGATTATTTGTACAATATTACAAAAGATGAGAATAAAACCAAGCATAGTCTGTCGAAAAGGCAACGACCAGAGTGATGCGGTGTGTTGTCCAAAGTGTAGAGGTTTTTTATAGTAAAGTCAACCTGAGACACCATTTGCTACGTTGCGACCCTGAATTATTTCAGAAAGAGAAAAAGTCGAACCACAATTCAACCTGAATCCAGAAAAATGGTAAATCGGCTTCACTGCCAGGCTTCAAAAGGCATGAAAGAAAAAATATTTCCTTACATGCGGGAAGATAATATTTTGGACATTATCAGATATGACGAAGCGGTCATACAGTACGAAAATTATTCATGTAGGAAATATACATCCGATCACCATGCTGCTCAAATAAGGTCCCACTTGAGAGCTTTTGGAAAGCTCTTATTAGCAGCCAAAGAGCTGAAGCCAAATTTAGAAAATATGAATGATCTACTTGATGCCAGAAATGTTCGCCTTATAATTGAAGCTATCAACAAAAGTGCAGGTCAAAATGAAGAAACGGGACTTTATTAAGCACCATCGACTGCAATGTCATTAGAAACAGAACTTTGTAGACTTCTCCAAATGGAATTTATTAAGACATCTGATAAAGATGCTATAAAATGAATGAAAAATTTACTTACGGTTTTCGATTTAGTGTTTAATGTTACTATAAATAAAAATGGACTAGAAAGTCAAAAATTTTGAAGCGCCGTAAAACGACGGTTCTCCCAGAAACTGAAGTGATTGCTCAATTCAGAGATTGTCTTGAATCAAAAATGAAATTTTATATAGTTTTTCTGCAAAGAAAACTGGGTGAAATTATCTGAATACACCCTGGTCCATCTGGCGGTTTTCAATAAGAGGAGGCGTTCAGGGAAGACTCAAAGAATTTTAATAGTTGACTTCAAGCACTACGAAGTCATTGAAGACTATGAGATAGAGAATGAAGACTTGTTCACTAAGGAGCAGAGCAGGAAGTGGGCCAGAATCAAATTCACCGGAAAGCTGGGCAATGATAACGCTTTACTGGTCCATAGAGATTTTGGATTTAAAGCGATCAATTTGATACTAAAATTCAGGAAAGATACATGTGTTAGTGAAGTAAATAGATATACAGGGTGTTTACAAATTCGACGTGAACCTTGGAGGGCGTGATAGAATGACTCATTCGCAGTCGTTTGAGCCATATATAGTAATATCCAAAAATCAACAGTTTCCGAGATATTTGAGTTCTCACTTTATTTTTCGTCAATTTTTTCCACGTTGAACAAGTTTGATTATGATTTTGGACTATTAAAAAAAAAGGATATAATACGTATGGAGAAAGTAAAACTATCATGTATTAGATGTTGTAAAAGAATTAGTACGATTCGAAAGTTGGTATATGAAGGAAAGGAAAATAAATTTATAATATCAATTCGCCTGCAACTTTCGAATTCTACAATTTAAGTATGAGAAAATTGTTTTGAAAACTTGACAAATTCCGTCTTCATTACCTAAAAAAGATTTCGTTACAATGCAGTCACTAGATTCGTTTCAGTAGATTTTTTCATGAATAATCTTTTGAACGTCCAACATAGAAAACAGTGAATGTGTATTCAAAAAGGGATTAAGATCCCAAGTATAATAATTATAGACTGACATATCGATTTGTTAATTAGATATTAAAAAACCATTCGAAGTGTTGACAACAATATTTTTCTACCTACAAAGTATTTCACTATTTTCTATTAAATATATCTACATTTACTAATGTTAAATATGCAGATATCCTTTTCGTGAATGTATAGAGCAATGGTAATGCTTCCGAGGCACCGAGAGAATACCCACGTAGATTCCCTAACAGGGCTGCGTTCAGAAACTTACTCAGAGAGTAGAGTAAGAGTATGCTATATGATCAGAAATATACTTCGGTCTTTACTCCACACTCGTCGTGCACAATCCTACCCTGACAAATGTCATTCAAACATGTGAACAATATGAATAATACTTTTTGTACATACATTTTTATATATCATTTTGATATTGAATTGTAGCTATCGTGAATAAATAATAGAAGTTTAAGAGAAGAATTCTCTCTAGTCGTACATTTTCAGTTATGTCTTCGAAGTATAGTATATTTTTGTTTTATTTATGAAGCAGAGCACAACAGTGTTTTTTGAAGATTGTGAAGGAACTGATTAATGTTTTCAGGACGTTGAAATACTTCTAATAAGACAGAAACAACGAAAAAGGATATTATTGTCTGTGATTTTTTCTTGCAAGCAGAAAATTAAGAATGTTTATAGAATGTTTTGTTGTTTTATTGACTCTACGCCAGAAAAAAATAAAATACTTTGTAACAAGAAATAGTTTCATTTAAGGAAGCTATTAAAAAAAAGTTAAAAAATATTGTATAAAAGATAAAGCAAAATATGAATGAACCTTGACAGATCTTAACTCTTGAATATAACAAAATATCAACGTTGATTTCTAATAAGGTACAAAAAGCAGTTATTGTGGGACTTTTTATGTCTCTTTTTATTTGAACTTGAACGAACCACTCTAGGTTCTGCAATACAGTGAGAAACTCTTTTTGAAACTCCATTATCTGGTAAAGTTTTCTTTGAGCTTCGTTTATTCACTGCTAGCAATTTTATCAATTTGATTAGTCATAAAGTAATTCTTTCCTATATTTCTTTATTTCACAGAATAGTTGTTTCACGTGGAAAATTGATTGTTTCGTATTTCGTTAATGAAATAAAACAAAACTATAAATAAATTCTTATTCGAATAATATTCAACTTTCAAAAAGTCTGCGGGAGCAAGACAGAATGAAAATCGTACATCAAAGCTGTCAGAGTATGTGTTTACTCTCCTAAATAGCAGAGTATGCAGAGCACACTCAGAGGAAGTTTATGAACGCTCACAGAGTATACTCCGAGGAAGGCACAAAGTAAGTTTGTGAATGCTTCAGAGTGAGGAGAGCTTACTCTGAGTAAGTTTATGAATGCAACACAGGCGTATTCCTCAAGTGAGTGTGTTTTCAGCAACCTACCGCAGAATTGCAGAAACAGGTTTTGTGCAAAAAGCTGAAAACGCTGGTGCTCCAGGACATCTAACTCTGTAGATGAAGCCATACTACACGCAGTAGAAGATGCTCCTACTATAAGTACACGTCAGACTACCAGTGATCTTGGAATATCTAACAAGAAAGTATGGTCGGTGCTGAAGAAGAACCGTTTGCACCCCAATCATTACACACCAGTACAAGGATAAGAAGATGGTGACTATGTAAGAAAACTACAATTTTGCAGATTTATCGTAGAAGCTGACCGAGAGTATGCTAGATTTTTATCTAGGATCCTATGGACAGACGAAGCTAGATTTACTAGGGAAGGGGTGACTAATTGGCACAACCTACATTATTGGTCGAATGTAAATCAGCAATTGAAAAGGGAAACTTCATTCCAGAGGAAATTTAGCGTCAATGTGTGGATGGGAGCAATAGCTAATCGTGATAGGTCCTTACTATCCACCTGATAATTTGAACGGAGAAAATTATGAAGCATTTCTGAAAACGAATATGGACAGTTTTTTGGACGATGCTCCCTAGATGGACAGACGTGAAATCATTTTTCAACAGGATGGGTGTCCCGCACACTATAGGATAAACGTTCGTACGTTTTTGAACGAATTGTTTCCTAATGGTGGAAAGGTAGGGAAAGACCTATTTCGTGGCCAGCTAGAAGTCCGGATCTGACACCGTTAGATTTTCATGTTTCGGGGAGTTTGAAAGAAATAGTTTATGAAAAAGAAATACATACACGTGCCGAACTTGTAGCGAGAATAGACGAAGCAGCGAGAAGATTGAGAGTTAATTAAATCTCCTGAAGAAGGGATAAATAAATTCTGAAAGCTTGAGAAAATAAAGGAAAAAAGAGTACACTAATTGAATTAGACTGCTATCCCAAATAATTTTCCCTCTATATATATATATAGAAGGAGGTTTTAAGGGAATCGACCAAGGTTTACACCAAAAAGTAGTTCTCTGTTTTCTTTGCCGAGCTTTCGGATTTTTATTCAATCCTTCTTCAGGGCTTCTACAAGATATAATTTACATTCATAAAAGTTTCAATAAAAACAACACAGAGTTTTCTCACAAACATTTTAAAATTGCTCACAACAAAAACATCTCTGAAATTACTCACTGAGATTAAGGTGTCACCCAATATATGTTGATCATTATATTCGTGAGAATCATCGACCCAACATCAAACTCAGCAATAAGTATCCGGTGAGTGGTAGAAACCAAACAGTCTGTTGGCAACAACGATGGTCCTCCAGTAGTAGCATTAAGATGGGAGTACCTCAGGGATCTATTTTGGGTCCCTTGCTGTTCCTCATTTTCATAAATGACTTGGGATTCCTTGAAGTGCTCATGTTTGCCGACGACAGCTCCTTCATATTGCGAGGTGATTCACAGTTGACGTTGAGACTTGAATTGAGGAGGAGGATGGATGAGATAGAGGCATGGTTTGCGACGAATCGTTTGATCATTAATTCCCAAAAAACACAGAAAATATCCTTTTCGAACACAGATCACTTATCATCACTCAGATTTCTCTGTGTTCTTCTAGACTCCAAACAGAACTGGAAGGAACATATGGAGGGTATTAAAAGGAAGTTGAATGGAGCAATATTCGCCATAAGGCATATGAAGAGAACCTCAACTCATTTGTCAGCAAGGTTTGCCTATTTCTCCTTCTTCCAGAGCGTCATTTCCTATGCGATTGTGTTCTGGGGCAACTCCACGCACTCTGCTGAAATATTCCTGTACATCAAATTTTTGAATATTCTACAATAAATACTCTTTCAAACAAGCCTATCATGATCAATGGCACACTTCGCATCATCATATTATGAGCCATTGAATATTTGGAATTTTCAATTTATAGTAAACACGGACCAGTAAATCTTCGAATTATGTGTTTATTCATATCAAATGAATTTAATTTCCCAGTATCATGACTTAAGGCAGCGATTCTCAACCTGTGGGGTGCACCCCCCTAGGGGGCGCGAATATACCAAAGGGAAAAAAATAAATATTATTTGAAAAAATTAATAACTGACTGAAATCAGACACAAACACACAAAACGAAATAAATTTAGACATCCTGTTTACACTCTCGGAAAGAAATTCTTTCACACCCCTTCCTCTATCAATTTTCGCATGTGATTTGTTCTCGAAAAGTTCTTTTTGACAGCTTTCATTAGCCTTTCTTTCTGGTACCATTATTATTTTACCATGTGAGAAGTCACATGCAGCTTGAATCGATCTATAGCTTCATTTATTCTCAATGCTATGTGGAAGATCACAGAAGAAATTCGTTCATTCTGAATTCAACCCATTTCAAATCTAAGGGGCTCCTGATAAAAATTTTGACGTTTCAGTCCATTGTCAGGTAATTGTTGAAATAGAAAAGTGGTAGATTGTTGTGTTTTCATAAATTTTGAATACGAGATGTATCGAAATGCCATCATTCACGAATGCCGAATATACTGATATGTTGATAGTTTATGGATTTTGTAAGTGCAATGGTCGTGAAGCTGCTAGGGAATATCGAAGGCTATATCCGGATCGTCGAATTCCTAACTATATTTGATAGCACTGGTAGCCATTGGATAGGTGTAGATCGGATGGTTCTAGTAATTATTCTCATTGAAAAATTGAGCTGTGCATCGATTTTAACCACTATTGAGCCAAACAGGGCAACAATATTCAGCGGTGGAAAAAACCAGGGCAAGGGCTGCTGTGCGAAGAGTAGTCGGGTCAGCACCCCATGACGTACCAGCAAGTTTCTGTAAAATGTTATTTCTCGTTTTCAGCTTCATTCGTAAGTCATCCAAATGTGCTTTGTAATTCAGAGAGGAATCTAATTTAACACCTAAGTATTTGGGAGTAAAATTATGTTTCAAAGGAGAGTTCCCGAAAAGGACATTTAATTTTCTAAATTTTTGATGGTTATTCAAATGAAATAACGAAACCTAGGTTTTATTCGGATTTGGACACAAACGCCATTCGAAAAGATAATTTTTCAAAATTTTCAGATCAGAAGTTAAATTTTCCTCAATACTTCTAAAATCAAAATGACTTAAAGCGAGTGCAATATCGTCGGCGTAAATGAATTTTTCAGATGAAGTACAAGGAATATCGCATAAATATAAATTGAATAGAAGAGGTGCTAAAACAGATCCTGTGGGAGACCATTGTTCAATATTTTGAATTTACTACTATTATCATCAACAAAAACACGAAAACTTCTATCCGACAACATATTCTCTAATAAACGAATCATCTTTCCACATTTAAGATGTGTATAAAGTTTATAGATCAAACCATCTTTCCATACCGTGTCGTAGGCAGACGATAAAACTATGAAAGCAGAACCTGTTTTTAATTTATTATCGAAACCTGATTCGATAAATGTGGTCAAACTGAGAACCTGATCATTGCAATTTCTATTTTTCCTGAAACCGCCCTGACAATTTTGAAGAACATCCTCTATAGTAGATTCAATCGTGATGAAAATCAACCTTTCTAAAATTTTCATAGGAACACTCAATAAAAACTAATTGGATAACAATCACTGCAATGCCCTTTTTCCTAAATGTTTCATAAATTCAGGATATAAATTCCGTCGAAACCCGTGATTTCGTGCGTTCAATAGCTGCTTTCAGTTCATCAAGATTGAACGGTTCCGATCTACTTTCTACAGCTTGGGCTGATTTCCTAAATCTGTGTAATTTTTTCTTTATATCCTTGACTTTTAATTTTGTGGTTTCAACTGAATTAGAAACATCAACGAGACGACGTGCTATTAATTTTGGATCAATTTTAGTGGATGTTATCACTTGAGGTGTAGCCTCACCTAGTTTTCTCAAAATATCCCATGAACTTCTACTAGAATGCGTGAAATTCATGCTCGAAACTACACTGTTCCTTTTTTCTTTACGATTGGCATTAACTGAATTCATCAGTTTTTCACATTTTTCCGGGGATGGGGAATTTTGATAATCGTTGTATAAATTTTCGGTTTCTTCTGACCAACCAGGTACATAATCTTTGCGGAAACCTCTCGGAATAAACTTTTTCGCAGCAGCCTTAACTACACCTACGAATCTACTGTAATTTTCGTGAGAGGCTCGAATCCATCTTATATCACTATAAATTTTTTTCGTGAATTGAACCCAATCAGCTTTATTGAAGTTCCAGCGTGGTTTTTGTAGACATGGAGCAAGAAAAACCGCATTGCCTAAAGTTAATAACATGGGCCTATGTTGACTGCGAGGAAAATTAACTAAAATTTTACGCTTTACTGCAACAGGTTCAGAGTTATCACAAGAAACGATACATAAACCAGGGCTATACCCTCTATTCCATCTAGACGAATGAGAAGAAGGTTTATCTTTAGCATCAAAAATTAAAAAGTAATCATGGTCTTCCATCCAGTCCACTAAAGCTATGTCATTTCTGTCATTAACATCATAACCCCACATGACATGATGCGAATTGAAATCTCCGCAATAAATGGATGGGTGTTGAACATTCACATTGAAATTTCTTGGCCATGAAATATTTGGAGGTTTATAGATATTAATGACGGAAATGTCACAAAATTTGAATGAAATGAAAAAAACTCCTTCGACTTCTCCTTTTTGGATCAGTTCGACATTATCTACTAGAGAATTTTTCACGTAACAGGCTAGACCGTAAATTTTACTAAGTAAAAAATCAACTAATACATAACCTTTCAAATTTCCTCTTTCACGAAGACCTTCCTCTGTGGCAACATGTGTTTCTTGAAGCAGAATCACTTCAACGCCAAGTTCGCCTGCTAATTTCGATAAATAATCCGCTTTGTCCTTCGATATGCCTTCAATATTCAGATCCAAAACGCGAATGTCTTTGCTCTCTAACCGGGAGGGTTTGAAACCAGATTCGGCCATCCAAGCGATGATTTAACGGCACTTCTGATAGTTGAAGACCGCTACAGGTCCCTAATGAAGGGAAATCATCTCCCATATACTGTCCAAAGTTATTTTCTCACAAGAAAATAAGAAAAAATGTGGGAAGTACGCTTTTCGTGACACTAACTTTATTATTTTTGAAACATAGATGAATTCAAAATAGTAATCATCGAAATGAATACCATTTTCAATTCCCAGGCTCAGAGATCTTTTATCATGAGGTTGGAGAAATGATATTAGATTTTGTCACTGAGATGAAAGATATACCGGTTTCGGCCTTGTTGGGCCTCATCAGTATCCCGCACATCTCAGGACAAAATCTTCATAAGTACTTTGTAATATTTTACTCATTACTTCACAACCAATTGCTATGAATTCTGAAGTTTTTTATGATAGGCTTGTTTGAAAGAGTATTTGTTATAGAATCTGAGGATAATTTTGCTTTTCAAAAATTTGATGTACAGGGTGTTTTATAAGATGTGGAATAAAGAAAATCATTTTCTCAGTCCGGACCTGCGCTATCAGGAAGCCATTATGTGTGAATATTTGACATTGGAACATACACATTCCCTGAAATTTTCATGAAGATCCATGCAGGCGTTCAAGAGTTATGCCTATAGAAAATTTCTGTGAAAATACATAAAACATCCTGTATCTCATAAACGAATATTGTTAGGAGATATTTCTAACACTGATTAAGACTCACCAAAATGGCCTGCATCTGCCCTGAAAGCCTGTACAATCATTCGTGAAACACCCTGTATTTTTCTTATTACTTCTAAAGTGAAAACCTATTGATTAATTTTAGTGTTCTTTTGGTTGTAGTTGTAGCATTTTTATTTTATTATTGCCAATGAACAATTTCAGGGTCATAATTTCTTAAAATTTGCGATGAAATGAGAATTGTGTAGAAAATCAATCTGTAAAATGACGAAAAACCTCTTGAGGTTCGAACCTTAGCATGAAATAACTTTATTGTAGTCATATCTGATTTACGCCTGACATAAAATATTTGTTTCCGGGATTTCGTTGTCGACAAAATGAAATAATTATGATATCGATTGAAATATATTCTGGGACTCCTCCACTATACGTGAAAATTTATCCCCGATCTTTTCAACTCTCGTGGAAGTTTTCTTCTTCCACAAATTCTGCCATTGTTAAAAATTTTTCTCAGTACTATGAAAATTTTTCCAAGTCCCATCCAAAATATTTTTTTTTCATAATTTCTCTAAGTTTCATTTTTCGAATTTTCGAACTCACGATCGAAGTAATCCTCTTTCAAGTCCCATTCAAAAATTACTTTTTCACAAATTCTATTTGATATACTCGACCGTTTTCTCTAAGTCCCATTGCTGAAATTTCTTACAAGCCTCGTGAAGAAGTGAAACGTTGATACCTGAGTTTCCAAGTTCCTTTCAAAGGCACCATCATCTTTCAAAAGCCCGTTCGTTGAAAAACAAAGTTTCTACAAATTCCGTGGAGGTGTGAAACATGAATATTGATGATTGTATGTAATTATTGTCATTGATCAATATCATATCAATTCATGCTGAAATTAGATTTGTGTTTGAAATGAACCTGAATCTCTTGGAAATTGACGAGGGACCTTCTAAGGTTTTAATTTAAATCTTAGTTAGTTTAACATTCTAGTGAAAATATTCTGGTGCTCTTCCGCATTTCTCTTGAATTTTCTTATTGTTTTCTTCTCCAATTATTTGGAAAAAAAATCAATTGAAATTTTTAAATAATAATAAAGAAGGACCCTGCTCAGCTTTTCAGATATCAACTCATAGTTGAAATTCTAATCGAAGTTTTTGCTTTTTACTCGTTATGAAAGATTTTTTTTCAGAATTATTATTTTGATAAATGAAATAATTCTTCAGAAAAAATCTTCTTCAGAAGATATTGTTTCTATAGGAAAAATTTACCAAAAAAAAACCCGCTTTCTAACTACATGCTAATTGAGATAAAGGTCAAACTTATCTCTACTTCAGCCTTTCCTATAGATTCTCTTGTTTTTTCTCCTCCTTAAGTGATTTTTCATTATCATAACTTCTGAAGAACTCAGACCACATCTGGAAGGAATTTTCTCTACAATAAATGTAATTACCATTACTTGGAGTTATGGACTCTTGCAATATTTACCATATTTGGCTACCTGTTAATGAGGGTACGTTTCATGTTATCTTTTTTTCACCCTTCCAAATAGTTTTTGTGGATTTCCGACTCCTTTGGGATTTTGAGTTTCTATCGAAAACTGAGATATGTTCTGATTAGAAGTGAATGAACTGTGCTTTTCTTTGGAATATATTTGAAAAGAATAATCATCTAGAATATAAAAAAATTGTTTCTTGATGGATAATCATCAGGAAGTTATAAAATTCACCATATTTTCAATAACAGATAGCTGGAAGGCAAAACCCATCTTGGGGATTAGTTGGTTAGGATTTTATTTATCTATTCGTCAGAACGGAGTCGGAGGGTTTCTTACCTGAAATTGTTTCATTCAAGATAAATTGGAAAATATTAATCTCATGTAGGACGAGAATCACGAAAATCTCTAGAAAGATCTATGAAAAGTACAAATTTCAGAAAGAACCTTCTGGTTGTTAAAGCTCATTTCATGATTTCCCGAAATTCCGAATTCTTTCAATTTTCTTTTTATATGGAAAAAAAAATTATGAAAAAACTCAAAAAAATTCATTCTCATTGAACCAGATTTTGTGATATTCCTGAAATTTTTCGTACCTTTCTCTCTCATTAACTAAAAAATTTATGAGGCGATTTGTCAGTGACAAAATACTTTCGAAAAACTGGTTTATTTTGTGTCGTTTCGAAGTCTATCGTGCGCAAATTTCATTGAAAAGAGAGACGAAAGTTTGAAAAGTTTTGAGAGTTTTCTGATTTATCCAACAAGAAAGAAGTTTGCGGATTTTAATGATACAAATTGTTTTTTTTTTGTTTTATTTAAAAAAAATAATTTTTTCGGGAGGATTTGGTCTCTATCAAATTAAAGCAGCAGTTTGAGCAGAGGCTTTTTTATTATTTATAGAACAATTTTTTATTCATTATTTAGCAGAGACTAAAGGTGAAAACCATAAAAATGTTTCAGAATAATCAGTAGATTTCATTTAATTAAAATTCGTTATTCTCATATTTTTTAGAAAGTCACCTCTTATGTGCTCGAATAAGAAATTTATCGAAATTTCAGGAATTTCATGAAATAGGCTTATGGGAAAAAAATATTTTGTTTTGAGGTCGAATCTAAATGTTTTCTTCCATATAGAGAGGACTTAAAAATTTTTCTGATTACATGAGATATTAATTTCTCGATTCATCTGGAATGAAAAAAGTTCAGGTGAAAAACCTTTCTGTTAATTGTAATGCTTTTTCAATTTAATTCGATTTTTCTCTCCAGAATCAGCTCCTAAAATTCATTGAATCAGTGTTCTAAGCAAAAACAGTGATTTTGAAAATTATATGAATAACAAAATTAATATTCGAATGAAGAACAGAAAATAATTCTATGATTCAAAAACTGTTATTTATTTTTTACTTGTAAAATGTAAATATTTGAGGTGAAATTCAAATTTTAATATTTGTACCCTTTCGTAGAGTTGAGTCAGCCCCTAAGTCCCACCCCTTTTTGCAATAGTGTATATCTTGCGAGTACCATCGTTATTTGGACAGATAATTGCAAACAGTATTTGTGTTTATTTTAAATAGAGCTCCTGAAAGTTTCGTCATCATGAACAACTTTGAAATAATGTTTCACTCGAATCTTCGGAAAGTTCTAAGTGTTCGGAAATCATGAAGGTGAAAAAAAGTATAATGAAAGGTAAGTCCCATTGATTCCTGATATTAATTTTTACACTGCAGAAATTTTGGAATTTTTTTCATGAATTGGTTGAGGCTTTCGCGGCCATCGTTCAATGTGACATGTTCTTTCGAGCATTTAGGCCGTCGTCGTAGATTAGTTCTCGACGTTTCGCAGTTCAGTCCAGTGAGAACATCTCCTGAAATATAACTCCTGAAGATGCCAGACACTCGAACTGGCGAAACGTCGAGAACTAATCTACGACGACGGCCTAAATGCTCGAAAGAGCATGTCACATTCTTTCATGAACTTGTGATAGAGTACTAGAAATATTTCAAGAGATGGTTGTTCGTATCAGATGAAACCATTTTCGATTTTTTGTGATTTTTCATGTTTCTCATTACCACGACACTTCATGAGAAATGAATTTTATTCACAATCAATTCATATAATTATGTTTGAGTAGTATAATTGGTAGCAAAAATATGCCTTTTTAAGAATTTCAAATAATTTCTTAACAGAATATGTATTTTGCAGGTTCAAATTTGAAAAACGAAAAAAATTTGTCGAGCAGAGAAATGAAAAATCCTGCTGTTATTCAGGAGGTTGAGACGTACATACAAAATTCCCTTGCGGAAAAAGAAAATTTATTTTCAGGCCCCGGAACCGAACAGATGGATGTTCAAATCCTAGATGTCCCGAATCAGAATGGTAAATATCATAAAACAAATTGGTAACTATATAACCGCATATGAATAGTTTTTAATTTTATCTTATCTTTTGCAGCCCTGGATACTCGACGTTTCGAGGATTCACAAGCAATAAAGCAAATAACTGAAAGAAAATTTGTGTGAATATAAAGATATGGAAAAGTTGCGGAAGTACGTTTTGACATTAAATATGTGGAGAAGACAGTACAATCTGGAAAACGATATTGATGGGCCCATGAAAGAAGAAGATGAACATTGGGATGAATTATGGGGGACATCTCTGGAAGATTTTCCAATTTCAGATGAGCCCTTAGTGGATCTTGGTGATTTATCTGATTTGTTCGGTTGAGAACTTTTCAGATAAAAATTTTCGTATATTTTGTATATAGTTGTATTTGTGGGAGTAGCAGTAGAAGTAGTAGTAGTATTTTGTATATATTGTATATATATATTCATCTCATTCCGTTCAACGCAAAAACCTATTGATTAATTGTAGTGGTCTCTTAGTTGTAGTGGTAGTATTTTATTTGATTATTGCCAATGAACAATTTCTGATTCATAATTTTTGATAATTTGCAGTGAAATGAGAATGGTGTAGGAAATCAATTTGTGCCCCCCATTGAAAATGACGGAAAACCTCCCGAGGTTCGAACTTCCACATGAAATAACTTCAGATATTTCTGATTCTCGCCCGACATAAGATATTTGTTTTCAGAATTTTGTTGACGGGAAAATGAAATGCTTCTGATATCCATTGAGATATAAGTGAACGTTTATATCAGATATTTTCAAGATCCTTGGGGGTCTTCTGTTTTCACAACTTTTTTAAGTTCCATTCATAATGAACCGCAATTTTCTCAGTACCATGGAACCGTGAAAAATGAGAATTTTTTCAAGTCACATTCAAAGATACCTTTGTTCTCAATATTTCTCAGTTCCAATTTATGAGAACCACGATTTTTTCAAGTGCCGTAAATTTTCAATTCCATTCTAAGTGAACCTGATATATATTTCAGATTCCGTTCAATTGAAAATGTAAAGATTTCTCAATTTCTATGGAGGCGTGTGAAACATGGAAATTTTTCCAAGTCCCATTCGAATAATTTTTTTTCACAATTTCCCCAAGTTCTATTTCATTACTTCAATAAGTCACATTCATGGCCATCGTTTTACAAGATTCCGTTTTATCTGAATTAAAAATATAGTTGATTTTCTAGTGAAAAATTTCGCTTTTTGCTCGTGAGGAAGTATAGTATTTCAGAATTCTTGGTTGGAAGAATGAGAGAAGTTTTTACAAAATTGAACTTCAAGAGATATAACTTCTACAGGGAACATTAAGCCCTGAAAAAACACTGCTTTCCAGCTACATGCTAATGAGATGAGGGTCAATTTTATATTTTCTTCAGCTTCTTCTGTAGATTCTGTTTTTTTCGTCCTTCCCCAATAATTTTTCATTATCAGAACTTCTCATCTGAAATAAACACAGATAATTTCTGGAGTAAAACTTTTCTCTACCATTAATGTAACTACTTATACCTGGAAATAGATAGCTGATAATGAGGGTAGGTCCATTCTGATCTAATTTTTTTTCTTAAGCATTTCTCAATAACCCTTTGTAGCTTCCTACTTATGAGATAAGGGTCAATCTCATCTCTACTCAGTCTTTCGTGTAGATTCTGTTGTTTTTTTATCCTCCCCAAATGATTTTTCATTATCAGAACTTTCTTTCTGAAAACCTAGGATAACTTCTGAAAGGAAACTTTCTCCACAATAAATGTAATTACCGTTACTTGGAATTATCAACCTTTACCATATTTATCTATGAGGGTACGGTTCATCTTATCACATTTTCCAGCCTCCCAAGTAGATTTAATTGATTTCTGTCCCCCTTAGAATTTTGACTTTTTTATTCCAAAAGTTTGAATTTTCCCGAGAAAATTCTCTTTAAATGAGGAAATATGAAAAAACAGGTTTCAAAATTGAACTCTGTTGAAATACAGACCACTTCGAGGTTTTTTCATTGAAAATTGTCATTTTTGAGAATCTCCGAAAAAAAAGTCTGATTCTTGTTTTTGGAAAGCGTGATTTTCAGAATATGATACAGGAAGTCACATATTCTTTGTCAAAGTTAGAAGTGACGAAATATCAAAAAATCGTTTTTTTT
>JAVSIQ010000272.1:0-75133 GCA_038502775.1 Hippodamia convergens
TAAATTTGGCCGATGATTTTTTGTCTCATCACTATGAAAATCCACAAGTGTTGGGAAGTCAGCTTCATTATCCTTCAAGTAAATTAAACATTTATAATATATGTATACAAATGGAACTGTTAAAATACCAGAACTCATGTATACAGGTTTACATGATTTCCTGGCTAACATTAAAGACCATTCTCATAATGCGCCTCTGGACAATTAGTACCCTGCTTATTTCCACTGATCTCCCCTAAAAAACAATATCTAATTCATAAGACCATAAACTAGACTTTAATTGACACTATTCAGTGACGCGACCGGTGAGGAACCCTCCACATTGTTTAACGCATTAAACACTTCATTCGAGTTTCAACAAACATAATCAATATGTTCAATCCATGACAATACGAAGTTCACCTAATTGCCAAGAAATTTTGTGGGGGACTTCCATGTTAAAGATCCGTCAACAGTCAATTGTCGGTCATCAGTACCCCTAAGACCAAATCAAATCTATCTGAAGCCTTGACTTCCTCGAAAGGATTTTTGATTGCGGCAATCGAATGAATTTTTTCATTCGCAAATGCTTGGAATTCTCGAAAACGGTTTTCTTATATGAAAACAAACGAAATCACGATACTTCAACACCGCAATGGTTAACGAACTATTCCTCGCAGCAATGCCTTGAAAACGACTGCCGATGTTTTCTATTACCCCATTCGTCGCATTATTGTGGTCACAATTTGTCGGTACCGCTTTCGAGGAAACCAAGGCCTTAGACACATTCATAATGAAAATATTTTTAAGACACCAAGTATTATAATTTTCGATGAGCTGCTCAGGAGTCTCTGCCCTGATAAAAAATCACGTATCATCGACGAATATATTAATCGTGACATTCGTGACTACCAAAATATAGTACCAATACCATATTTATATCTTTTATAGAGGATTTATAAACAAGGCTATGACATAATAAAACAAGCAACATATAATTGACGATGAGATTTTTCCAGATATGAATTGATGATTAATTTTTTCTACATTTTTGTTTCTTATTTCCAACCTTGAAAAAGTAAGAATCACCAACCGAACGTCGACATTATAAAACTGATTCATCGAGCCTGCTCTGATCAAGTGAGAATTCCTTCTATACTTGGAATTGAAGACTTAAAAAAATCCATCCTAGATTAATAGTCAGATATATTAATTAAATTCATTAAAAGCAGTAGTATTTCAAATGCAAATATTAGTTTTCGTTAAAATTAATGGGTATATTATAGGGTAGCTATCTGGGAAAGCCAGAAAATCTGTTATGCTGTGAATGGTTAATAGCCGTATATAATTAAATTTTCTTGTTACGTACAGAATTAAAATTATAATGGCAGGAGTTGAATTACATTGTCGAAGATTCAGAAAATAATATTTTTATGTTCAAGTTTTCTCAGAAACTGCATATAAGGATAATTTCAACTGATATATGAATGTATGTTATTCACCTCCTGCCAAGATTTCTGTATTTCGGAATGCAACAAGGTATTTGATTTTTGATATTTTCATCAGAGTTTCTTCCAAGATAGTTCTGAAGAAAATTAAATTATATTTTTAGTGATCCTTAGTCTAATCAGATATCTTTAGGACTAGAAGGCGAGCTGTTAAGCTTTGTCAGGGGGTACAATAGACCATAAGGTCGCAGTGGACTGTAACCCATATTAAACTAGCAACTAGTCTAATCAGATATTCAAAGAAAGATTTGATATTTCAAGTTAGTATGTGCTATAAACATTTTCGCATTGCCATGCTTTCAGATTACTGCTGTGTAATAATGCTGCGTACCCATCTCAACCAGCTCTTGAGTAGCAATACCCTATGCGACTTCAATTCAATGGGAGCTTTCACCGAACGTAACAGTTGTGGAACTGTTGCGGAATCGTCCGTATACGTTCATTTCGAACGAATGATAAACCTGGCAACATGTCGATTAAATGAATCTAAGGGGCATACCCTGAGTTGCAGGAACGTCCATTAAATTTAATGCTGCCTCAATTCTCCATTAAACGGAGTATCCATGGCTACCGTCTATGGATATTCCGTTTAAGGGAGAATTAAGGCGGCATTAAATTTTAATGGACGTTCCTGCAACTCAGTGTAAATGAGAAAATTAATCCTGTTGCGGGAGGAAGCGATGACGTTCGAGCGACGATTTCGAACGAATACAAGACTTGCAATTTCCAGAAACGCTCGTAGTCAAGAGAGTATACTTCAATCGAACGAGTGATCCGAGAATTTTGACTCCACGTTAGTACACTATGAGCGTTTCTTCAAAATCATCGCTCAAATGTTCGTTCGACAACAAGTGGTCTTTTTCATTCGCTCGTTGAGAACGCACATATTTTGAAGTTTCTATTGTATTATTCATTGGGCAATTTATCGAGCATTGTGAATCATTCAAAACTGAATTTGTATAATCTTGTATTACAGAAAATGAGTAATATTGTGTATGAAGTCGCAATGTTCGTGCAAGAAGGTCGTGGAAGGCAATAATTCAGGGAAAATCCATTTGATAGAAATAATTTTATGAAAAACTTGATATTTTAATATTTTCACACATGAAGAACAGACTCACAGAAACGCATTTAATTATCTGATGAAATAAACGAAACAACTGACAAGAACATCGAAATTTTTTGAATAATTTTTTCGGAACTGAATTTTATTCCGCTTGAACATTCCGTTTCGAAATCGATAATTCAATAATAGTAGACTTTATTGATTCGCAATATTTACAAATATGTGATATGTAATTTCTTCATGTTGTCACATATATTCATCTGAGCGCTGTGCAGCAACATTTTTTGTTTTACTCTTGTCCTTCTTGTAGAAATGCCATCTTAATTTCTCTCAATATAAGATATATCATTTTTTGCAGGCTCATTGAGAGTGTTTTGATTCTATAATTGTTTCGTCCGACTGAATTTCTTCAGCCTGTAATTCCACCACTCCCAATTAGTACCTTATGGCAGTATCTCCTATTATTGCTGAAATTATTTCGTCTGATTCTGAACATTGCAGGTCCACCACCGGTTTTCAAGGTACAACTAATAATTTTTGATTTTTCAGTTTTGGGTCTCGATTGAATATCATGTCAACTCTGACAAAAATTTATTGGGATTATATTACATATAAATTTATGCAGCTTTGCAGCATAGATATGCTTTGATATATACCTAGCTTTTTCCACTGTTTTTTTTTTCGATAGATCTGCTATTCACAATTAAATTGTGTTTGATTGAAAGGGAACCCAAGCTGAAGAATGTAATTCATGTTTTGTCCAAAGTCAAATTCAACTATGAAATATGACAGAATTATCAGAAGCATTATACCGAATAATATCAAAATTTCATTATCATTAGGAGGTCTATGATGAAAACATGTTGTTCGATGAATTTTGCCATGATGCCAAGTTCATCATTCGTTTGAAATAAACGTATACGTTCATCGAACGATCGATCTCGAGAATTGACACCAGGTGCCACATACGCAACAAACTCAACATGTTCTGGAAAGGCGGGCATTTTCAATTTATCCCTTACGCTCCATATACTCACAATTGTGAGTGTCTTTTTTTTGAGTGGATATAAGGTAGAAAATATTATTATACATCGCTTGCTCCTGAACGATATGATTGTGAGCGTATATATGAAGAGCGCTGCGTATGCATTTCTCCGGGCAGACGTTGTTTATCTTAATGGCATCCAGTCAAAAATTGTGATTTGTCGTGACAGTGTGGTCATCATTGCATCTAGAAGTAAGTACATGTTTACGTTCATTTTTTAGTTTCAACTTCACTCATAATTCACGAGAAAACATCAAATTTTGTTTTTCTTGCATAAATTTGAAATTTGAAGGCAAGGTTTTTCTTCAACAACAGGGTTTTAAAAGAGTATCACATTTGTGAGTGTCGGGAGTGAACTGATAAAAAAGTTAGTCAGGTATTGAGAAGTTTAGGAAAGTGATAATACAAAACACTGCTTTCGTTATTTCAGAACAAACTGGAAAAATCGATCTGAATAGGCTTGCACATAATCCGGATGCAATATTCGAACTTGTGGACGAGGTTGGGTCAGATTTTGAATTTGAAGGAGATGAAGGTGATGTTGATTGGTACCCAATATCAGTAAGGAAAAATCTTCCTCTGATGAAGATGAGGAATGCAAGATTGAAGAAAGTATAGAACAACAGGAAATACCCGCATCTACTAGCTCCCGAAGTATAGCAACGTTTTCATGGAAGAAGAGTTCTTTTAGAAGTTTGGAATAACCTGCAGAAGAACTTGAGGAATCAACTGAAGTTCTAACACCATGGTGTTATTTCAAAAAATATTTGGAAGAATCTTATTATGAACTTTGTGCTGAATTAAAATATCTGCTATGTGGTTCAAAAAATGCAGCCACTCAGATTCTAGATCCGGAAGAATCTGATGGTGAATCACTGCCAAAACTATCGAAACCTACACCCAAACCTTGTCAGGATTAACGCTATGACGGTTTCAATCACTGGCCTATCCACGAGGAGATAAAAAAACCTCTGTGTTGTCGGTGGGAATCGTGTAAAAGTAGGTCAAGAGTGTCTTGCAGTAAATGTAAAGTCTATATGTGCCTTAATAAAAATCAGAATTGCTTCAAAGCTTTTCATACGAAATTTTTGTCATTTTTAAGTTCAGTATGTTATTATTTCGGGTGTATTTTCCTTATTTTTTTATTAAATATTCGTATCTCATCAATTTTTTCCAATTACTTGCACTACCTATACACTCCCAGTCCTCACAATTGTGACACTGTCACAATCGTGTATGTACCTGGTATACTCCCGTACCACACAATTGTGAGTATCATGAAAACCTGTCAAATTGACAGAAATAAAATCTGAAAAAATCAGACACGCTATTTCGTTCATTTCCATGGTCAAAAAATGTATGGATTATATTATGTCTCCATTCAAAAAGTTTCAGGAGTGTAAGGGTTATGCTAGGTAGCGGTAGCGGAGCGGTGGCAAAATCATCATTCGGCGAAAGCGACCAATGTCACCGTTTGTGTATCCAGATTCCCAGAAAGTTGAAATTCCAGGAGGAGTTATCGAATGTTTAGTCGTGTAGGTATATCTTTTGCTCTAAGGAAACTTTCATCAATGAAGTTTCGAGCAAATGTTTCAGTTAACTGACGGATGAGGAAACAGTGAAAAGTGATTAAATTTGAGCAAAAGCATAAGATTCTACTCACACTTTAGAGGTTGAAATTATATTTGCTCATTTTACCATACAATTCTGTATATTATGTTGAAAAACCACGAAAAAAAGCTATTCTTCAAGTGGTTACGAAAATGAACAGAGATGAATTCTCTTTCTGAAAAACTTTCTTATTTCAAGCTCCTGATTCTTCATGACTAGCTATGATAACAAAAATTATTCGATAAATTATTTGATTCAGGGATTAATGATGAATTAATTTCAGAAGGAAGATATTCATTGAAGGTGTAGATTTCTGCTCTGCAATAAATTATGGTATCCAAATGTTCATCTACTTCATGTCTAAATATATAAGCACAACTTTCAACAGCTTCCACGGTGACCTCCAATTTACCCATGAGATGGAAATAGATGGTAAGTTTCCATTCTTGGACTTATTGTTGATAAGAGAAGGTGCTGGTGTAAAAACTGACCTGTATTGGAAACCCATGGCATCCCACCGAACATAACACATCAATTCGCTACATTCAGTAAAAAGACTATTTTCGCGTTTGAAAGACAGCGATCCCCTAATGAGACAGTCAGGTTTGGTCTATGGGGTTAATTGTTTGGATTGCGATGCTATTTATGTTGGACATGCTAAAAATGAGGGACATCTTTTCGATTTCGACAATTCGAAGATTCTGACGAAGGAGACCAATTGGTTTAGGGTTGTTTCAAGGAGATGCTATTGATAAGAAAACACCCCAATTCTGTTAATTCGAGGTCTGATATTGGTTCGCTCAGTGTTGTCTATTCTAATTTGATAAGCGAGATGAAATGAATAATGTTTTTCTTGAGTGCACACATTGCGACCGCGTATGGGAGAGGTTCATTGTTCTTTCATTCACAGTTGTGAACCCATATCTACCTATACGTCAAGCTGATTTGATAACTCGAGATGAACCTTCGTATTTTATATTTAATACCATTATTTAATGCGTTTGAATCATTCAGATGATTTTTAGATCATTATTCATTAGGTGAGTTGATGAATTTTCTGTTTATCCTTTTTGTTTCTGACATTTTCCTTGTCATTGTCTGTGTTATCACTGTTCTTTCGTGATTTGTAATTTTTCATTGCTTTGTATTCTGCTGGCTATTGTAATTGCTTTATTCTTCCTTGTATTTTTGACCCATTTATTATTCATATCATCAGCCCTCTGCTGTTTATAATATTCTTAGATGAAATTATAAAAGAATGCAAGGAAAATATGTCAAAATTGTTTATAGGACACTGGAGGATGGAGAGGATTGAGATATCAGAATGTGCGTTTGCAGATGATGTGGTGCTGATGTCAGGAAGTAAGAGTGTAATTCAGAAAAATGTGGATATGTGGTATGAAACATTAAAGAAGTATGGTATGGAAATCAATAGAAAGAAAATAAAAATAATGAGAATTTCAGATGAGGAGGATGAAGTGAGGGTGGAAATAGAGGAGGAGGTGATACAGCAGGTTGAACAGTTCACCTACTTGGGGGTCAGTATTGATAAGAGGGGAAATCAGGAAGGAGAGTTGAATGATAGAATAGAAAAGACCAGCAAACTTTACCACGCCATGAATAATAACTTCATCAGGAAGAGAGAAATAGCCGAGAAAACTAAGATGATAGTGTACAAGACAGTTATTAGACCAGTGCTAACATATGGATGTGAAACCTGGACAACAACCCTGAGAGAGAAGAGTCGATTACAGGCTATGGAGATGAAAATTTTGAGGGGAATAAAGGGAGTAACAAGGAGAGACAGGTGGAGGAATGAGGAAGTCAGAAGGCAGTTGAGGGTGGAATCACTGAATGATTATATCGGCGAGAGACAGTTGGGTTGGTGGGGACATTTACAACGGATGGAAATAAATAGACAAGTAAGACGCATTTGGGAGGCAAAAGTGGAGACGAAACCTAGAAGAGGAAGACCACATCTAACATGGATGGACAGCGTTAAAAAAGAAGTAAACCGGAGAAGGAAAAGTGTGGAGGAGGCCAAAGTGCTAGCAATGGACAGAAAACATTGGAAGGAATTCATTAAGAGTGTTTATTCAGATAATAATTGAAAAATAACATATGTATACTGTGAAATTGTAATGTAAAGATAACCCATACACCGAAAGGTAATTTGGGATAATGATTATATATCGTCGCCCCAGAGCAACAGTCGGACAAGTACAGAATTCAAGTTCCGAGAAAATCGAGTTTGAAGATATTTTAATATTTCAACTATCGATAAGTTTTATACCAGTTTGTTGATGTCAACCAAATTTTGGCCAATATATTATCTTCTACTATATTTTTGAATGTAAGTCATTACAAATAAATACATGTTATAATTCAACATTTATTTGGAAAAAACTAACTTGTCTCACTGTTGCATTATCGAACATAAAATACTCTATGGGATATCAATATCCCATGTATGTTTTAGTAACCGCTTAAAATAATATTTCTTCAACTTAAAGTCATTTCGGATAGGTATTTTTATTGAAAAAACAACTAGCAACTTAAAGTGTCAACATGTAACTTAAAAAATAAATCATTTATAATACCGCGACCTTCATTCCGAATCTGGATCAGCTGTTGTAGGACCTCCGTTTAACGACATGAAGAACTGATGGTGCCTTTTTGGTATCAAATTGTCATTACATGAGCTAACTAGATCTTCTTTTTTATTATTTGGTATATTCGGTGGTTTAGTATATGCTGGTACAAGGGATATATTTTCCATTCTCTTTTGTCGGGTTTTCTCTCTAATATTTATAACTTGAAAACATTCCTGTGCGAAAGATGTCTTGTAAAATATTTTATTTGCTTCACCTTTTTTTACCCTAATAATTTTTATATCGTTCCATGTCACCTTTTCCCCTTCCACATCCTTATTGAAGTTACTACCCCTTAAAGAGCTTATTTTCTTCCAGTCAATGAAATTTTCCGTTGCCATTTCATTCACAAGGTAAGGTTCCCCTTTTTTCTTCGCAGATTTCACTAAAGTCACAAATTCACAGGGAATATAAATAGGTCCCGATTTTAAAATTCGACTTCGTTCCTTTTCAATGCAGGAGTGCATGGAATCTCCCTCATTTTCAGTATGACCTATAATCAAATACTAATGGGTGATTTGAGGCACATTTAAATACCCTACAGCATACAAGTACATTGATATCAAGAATCTGTTTTTGTTTTGTGAAGAGCAATTATCACTGAAAAAAATTATGTCCTTTCCAATGCCAAATGTCTTGATGTAATTGAATACACAGGTACTAATTTCATTTGCTCCTCTTTTGGCTTCTCCCTCATGCCAAATATAACATGATCCTTTTTTCTCTGGAATATTGAATAGGGTAAAATTAAAAACATTTAGCTTGCTCTTATAATAGAATGTCGAGACATTTCCATTTGGTAGAGGGGTAACAGCTTGCAAATCAAAGGTAGAGAGTAATATGTTTTTGTCGTTGAGTGCTGAGTTTTTATCTGAATCTTTCTCTTTTCTTGCTAAAGCCTTCTCCTTAGTATGTATTTCAAATTGTTCTTTTTTGTTTTCTTTCTCTACTTCTGTTAAATTTTTGAACGTCTCACAGACCGAGCATAAGTCCTTCTTCGGTTTAAAGAATCCCAGGTTGAATTTATTGTTAAAAACTTCTTTATAAAAGTGCTCTTTGACAAATGGTTCATTACTTTCCTGACATTTTTCTTTATACAATCTGTACATCATACTAATATTGAGGGAGCCTTCTAGATATTCTTTTTGTTTAATCCCAGTTTGAAAGTGATTAGTCTCAATTCGAATGTAAAGTATAGGTATAGTATTGCCTGGATGGACTAAGATTCTATGCAAAACTGAGCAAAAGCTCAAATTTTCGCATCTTTACTTTTTTTATTCGTTTCATCACGGATTCTTCTAAATAGTATCTTTCGAATTCTTCAGTTTCTATAATCAGCCAGTTGATGAACGGAGGCAGTCATCCCTGTTTCCTTTAATTCATGATGTCACGTCAAGACGTCAAACTGCTCGTCACAGAGGTGAATAAAAAACTGGAAATAGATATAGCAGAGTTCTCGTCTCAACACGGGTGTTGTTTATTTTTGAGACGGTGTTATTCGTCGTTTCAAATGGTTAAAATTCCAGCAGCGTCCCAGAGCTCGTTCCTCCTGAATTGCGCGCATTTTTAATTCGATTGTTTCAGTGCCTGAAAACGAAGCGGTGGCGGCGGCAGAGAAATGATGTCTGGGTATCCGCTCCCGATGCATCGGATGTAGCAAATCTCTAGGCGAAATCATCGGAGCGAGATTATTTCGTTTTCAAAGTTAACGTTGGATGGCTGACAGATAAAGGCTGAGCGAGTTCGCAGTAATTGTGAGCCGTTTTACAAATGGGATGTAACAATGGGGGAACAGTAAGTATGGATTATCGAAAGGGTGTGGAAGATAGGAATTTGAATGTCGACGAAAAATTCTGGAAGAGTTAGGTATGAAAATTGTTATCTCCTTCAGGGTTCGATTCTGAATTCCTATTAGATCACTGGGTTGTCTGTTTTCCCGGGAACATTTCATTTTTTAGGATGGAATCGAATATGATTCGGAACCGACAAGTTCACATGGTTTTCAATTTCTGTATACATCAATAAGGTGATTTTGCCCACCCGAAATTCTTGACATGTTTCACAGACTTATACCCATCTTGATCTGGTTACAGTTCATTTTTTTTCACTCATTCTTTCTTTTGTAGAATAATTTCTCAATTTTAAATGAAGAACTGCAGTTTTTTAATCAGTATGTACTCTTCAGATAAATGAATACAGGGTGGTTAGATTCTCGCTGATACTACGGATGGGTCTCAGAAAGGTTTAATTGTGCGATTGAAAAACCTTACCTAAATTCGAACCAATCGGATCACTCGATTTGAAATTTCAACGACTCGCGGTGGTTCCAATCAATTTAACCGTACAATCAAAGTTCTGTGAAACCGATCCTACATCTACTAAATCAAGAGATGAATGTAGAAAAAAAACTAATCGGCATACAAGGTCTCTTCTATCTACTAGCATGAGATGCTAAATATCACCAAGGTATGTAGATTCCGTGCTACAGGGTGATTTTTGGATTTTGGTCAATTTTTTAATTCCATAGTATTAGTATTGTGACTACGCGCTCGAAATGAGAACATCTTCGGGGCAGGTTTTCAGCACTTTTCAACGGTGCGATCTTGTATCGAAATTTCAGAGCTGCTTCAAATTTTGGAGAAATTTATAATAATACTTGTTTTCCATTCGTCAACTTGGAATACCTGGGCTGCACTGAAATGTTGAATAAACCTTACCTGTTTAACAGGGTGACACAGACTCATGGTACACCCCCTTGTTTCTGTAGCTATATTTCTGTAATTTGAAACACTGAATATACTCACTATAGTGCACTTTTTGACATATTTAGAAAAAATCCAATTTCCGGTTTTTCCGGAAATGACATCAACTTTGAATTGAACCGAGAAGATACTTAAACTTGTCTAAACTCCATTATCGTGTTAGTATTGGTTATACAGAAAAATAGTTGATATGGATGGATACCCCACCGATGGTACTTTCGAATGACGTCAGAGTACCATTATGCTACCATTTGACAAAACGGAGTTCCGAGTGAAAAAAGGTTTTGGTTTACTTTTTTGACACGTATTTCGAAATCGAAATTGAATCGAGATTATTATAGTACACTATAGTGTTGCATTCCACCTCGTCACTGGAAAGCTGATTCAAAAATGTTTGAAATAATATGAGTTCGAGTTTATAAATCGAAAAATCCGAAAAAATCAGACAATGTTTCGATTTTGATTCATATCATCTGAGAAATAGAACTTGACAGTTTACAATAATTGTAAGCTGTCGCATCGTCTTGAAACCTTAATTTCTATTAAGGAGATGCATGTAGGATAACCTTACTTATTTTTCATCGTTCCTTAGTATTACAACCTCCTTTGAAAGTGGACGATTCTATTTTTTCAATAAGCAGAGTGTGGACCAGCTATTGCTGGGTAACGGTAAATAAAAAACAATCAGAAAGCTGCAGTTGATGTTGAATGAAGCCGATCCTGAGAAAAAGGGTGAATTTGTTTCGTAAAGATAAATTATTGATAAATTGAGTCAGTCAGTTTATTGTTTTTCATCAATTTTACTTCATTCGTTCTGCATCTCTGGCCTTTCTTTCCAAAGCCGGGAGCAGTACTAAATCATCGAAACCTGATCACACTGTATACTCACCTAGTCAGAGTTTGTTTTCATACAAACGACCATTATATTATTAAAATATTTTCTGGGAGGTCTCTGCATTTTCCTGAAAACTTAATATGGGTTTTCTCTCACACACTCTGAAACAAGAAATAATCAGAAAAATTTTTTTAATAATATAAGACAGGCCCCTGCGTAAAAATTCGAGCACTAATTTGTCAGAGGCCAAAACTATACCTACGAGAAGAAATTGTTGCCTAACAACGAAATCTTTAGCGTTACGTTTCGGAGTCTAAATCAGACATCTTCGTCAGACAATAACTGATTTTCATTCAACTTTGTAGAATCGTGACATTTTTTTTTTTTTGGATTGACATTTGTCAATATATGATGAACATAGATCAATATTTATAACTAGATGTTGATGTCGTTATTTTTTTTCAAAATTCCCTGAAACCAGTTCTTTTTTCAATAAATCCATCCAAATTCGATCCATTCCTACTGAACAATTAGCGAGATTATTAGCCTCATCCAACAGAATACAAGCTGACTCCTTAATATTTTTTATAAATATCAGGTTCCGTCATTAGAATTTTTGTTCCATTCCAATCCATCATGTGATTGCCGGTATTGGAACACACTGCTATCTGTGATCTACCAATATCACTATTCTTGATGTTATTCTTATGTTCACGTTTTCTGATTTCTTATGGTTCTGATGTTTCTCCTGTATAAGATTTTCCACAAATACAGGGAATATTGTTTATACAATTTCTTCAGTTTTGGTTCTCATTCAAAGGTTTAGTTTTTATTAATGAAGATCGTAAATCATTTCGTGTTTTGAAAACAGTTCTTTTGTTGAATTTAGAACAAATTCTTTTCATTTTTTCTGAAAGTCCATGAACATAAGGAATCAAGTTCATTAAAAAAATTTTTCTAATTGTTTCTTGTGTCAGAGACTGGAAAAGAAAACCCATATTAAGTTTTTAAGAAAACGACCATTATCTCGGCATAAGCTTCAGGTTATCATCGGCTTAGATGGTGAGTAGGTATGATTTGGAATTACATTTTTTGTCATTCCTATCTTCCAAGCAATGACCTAATGCTATATTGATTCATCCAACAAATAGAAATTACCAATTATTAAAAAAAAATTACAAAATCTCAAGCAAAGATGGCATGAACAAAACAAAAAACGATGAGCATTTAAGTCCCCTACAATCCACCCATATTGAGTCTGTATATTTCAAATCTGAACGATGACAATAAAGAAAATATCAGCATTACTACCACTCAGCCTATATTTATTCCTGCAGACTCTAGAAATGGGAGAATGAAAGTGATGAAAAGTCTTTGCAACAGTGAAAGGTGAGATCAGAGCTGGATATATACCTCGGCGTCATATTAAAATTTAACGATGACAATAGCCGAGTCCACTTGACCATTAATGAACCCATGAAGAGATATCAAATTCAACATAACTCTTCGATACCTTTGAGTCATATCCCCAATATGCCGAGCAAAAGGGTCCATCAAATGGTACCCCTAGATCCCTACACTCGGAAACCAGTTGCACATTTCGATGGTCAATCATATGCGAGTAGTTGTGAATGATTTTATTTTCATTGCGTGTATAGATTATCACGTCACATTTGGAAATGTTCAACAATAACCTTTTGTTTGAACACCATTCATTCAATGCCAATGACTCCTGCTGATGTTGTTCACACCCCGCATTAAAAAAAAAAGTTTTTTTATGGCTCTTAGAAGCACAGCATTTGGGTGTCTGATTTTTCTCGAATTTTGGTCTCGTTGATTGTCATTGTTCATTCATCAAATTGTTCAAGTGATTTTTTTGTCTTTGTTTGTTTTTTTCTGGTTGTTTTCCTCTTGATGATTATTTCATGTGAAATTGCGGATTGAATTTAAATTTGGAGTTAAATGAGCAGAGTTCTGTATGTGGAACTCCGGATATCGTTCCATATGAAATAATATATTGAAATTGTAAGTTGAGTTCTTTTTTTGTTCAACAAAGTTGTTATTATTATTATTATTATTATATGACGAAACAACCTCATATCTTATGTGTATTCGACACACTCCAATCCGAAAACATCTGGGATATCGAATATCGTTAATAAATAAAAGAAACAACAAAGGGTCCAAGTTAGAAACCTGTGTTACTCCAGATGTTGTAGTTAAATATGAAGACGCAACTCCCATATGTTCCACACTCGGCTTTGAATGGAATTCAAATTTGTTCATAATTTCACCATGCATTCTCATTGAACTATAAAATTATGAGTATACCAGTCAATCTCAAAGTATGACAAAATTATGAAAATAAATATCGATTCTACTCTGTCGGTATAATTTAATTCCATATTGACTGTCCATTTCATATTCACATATTATTCCTCAATGTTAATTAATTTGGTAACCTCATGCGATCGATATTGGATGCATTATGATTCGCGCATTTCGATGAATATTTGTAATTGAACCAAATTCAATGAGGTTTCGGGGGAGGAGCTATACAAATGAGTATCAGATAAGTATTTCTAGAAAATAATCGGATTGTGGAAAACCATGGTAAGTATTAATTTCTCAACATCAATGGTTCAGATTGAATATCAATCAAAATTGGTTGTGAAAGGAAATACATTTTAGTTCCTTTTCAGTTTGTATAAACTGAGAATTAATAATTGCCCAATCCACATGACATCCGAACCCCAAAAAGTAGCGGAGTTTTAATTAATCGCTGTCTGAAGATGAAAATATTTTTAAAGCCACTAACCAGTTACCATCAACAAGTTCTTACGCCACAAAAACGCTAAATTTGCAGAGAGGGATAGTGAAATGGAAAATCTTTGCTGAAATTTTATTATTTTTTGATTTTGTTTTTTTTTTGGAATGGGGATTTTTATGTAAGTTATTTCACTTTCCCTAAAAACTGAAGACTCTCCATCAGAAAAATATCACAAAGTCCTTTTTTTTTGTAAAAGGCCTTACCCTCACCATCTCCAAGTTAATAGTTAATAAATTAAAAGTCCACTGATGGTCTATTTTACCCCCTGACAAAGCTTTACACCTCGCCTTCCAGTCCCAGAGATCTTATGAAATCCAATATCTCGGAAGGCTTCAGCGAGGCTAATTCTCTACAGGTCTCTTGTCCAAAGCAATGTTTCTTTGGCTTACAATGCCAAAGCATTCTGTAACTAGGTGAATTAGAGTTGATTTACTCCTCCTTACTTTCAAATAACATTGAGGGGGAAATGGAAAACACAGGCTACAATGTGAGAAACAAGAAAATTATTTTAAAAAATTGCTTATGAGGATATCCATTTTCCTCATTTTCAACAGATTCTAAACCCAATGTAAATAATAAACTATGGAAAAATTGGAATACAAAACAACCATGAAAAAATCCAAAAAGAATGAAAAGAGCAAGAAATACAATGTATTCTTGGACTTGTAGACATTCAAAAAGCCACTGTAATAGACCAACAAACAGGATTCCGAAACATGTGCAAAACTAAAAACAACTCTAGATGAACATGTATTATGTCATTACGTATATCATAAAATAACAAAGGATGTCAAGTAAACAAACTCCTATCAAAATAGAAAAATAATCAAATTACAAAAACAAGACATTCACACTCGTAGCAGGTGAAAAAATTCGAAAATGTTCGAAGCAAAAAAAAATTTTTTTCGAAACAGAAATCACATCTCTAAAAAACACCATGGAATCCTTCTGGCATATTTCATATTCTGAAACCCATCTCCGATAGATACTATAACATCTATAAGGATACGAAGAAGCTCAAAAAGGGTCGTCTTGAGCTGAGTTTTCACTCTGAATGTTGTACTTTTCGCATATCTACGCATTGGTTGAATTGGGAGTGTTCGAGTTTAGTTTTTTTCTTCAGATTCATCGGAATTGAATACTTCTCCAGAGGTGAAGGGTTTGATGGAGAGTGTCATTTAGGAGGCAACAGAGAAGCCTAGATAAATATTTGCAGCAAAAGATTTGGATTCTTTCTCCTCTGACTTTGGCGAAGCACCGTTCGGTGTTTCAATAAGTTTTTGGAGAAAAAAACTAAACTCCTAAACTCCCAATCCAATAAAAGCGTAGGTATACGAAAACTACAAAATTCAGAGTGGAAGCTCAGACAAGGTGCTCTCGAGCTCATTGCAGCTTACCTATACAGAATTCAGAGTGAAAGCTGTTAAACATTCGATGAGTTCGTAGCGATTAGGGGCGGTATTATCGAAATCGAATTATTCGACAAAGTCTCCCGGCTTATTTGAACTGATCAATGGGGTTAATCATCCCCCAGTACTTTTCAATACGGAAATGATTAAAGCCAACAATGTGTGACAAACTCGACGGGTTTATCTCTGCACAATAATCGAACGAATTCATATGAAATTTTCGTTACAATGGCATTTTGTCGACTGTTTCTGGTATTGGGGACATTTCATGCCATGAATATTTATACTTGCTTGGATATAAAATGGGAATTTTCGGGTATATTCATGGAAACATAACAGAACTAGCCCATGAAATAACTGGACAGGTTCTATGAATATAGTTCCAGTTTCTCTCCAGTATTTTTCTCATGGAAATCGTTTACATAATAACTTTTCCCTTTCTTTCCCAGAAGTGGAGCAATTAAGAAAAAATAAGAAAAGATTCTCACGCTATCAGGTATGTAGAAAACCCTAAAATCAGTTTGAATAAATCGGCGAGAAGAATCAAAAGATTATGTATTATACATATAAGCCATATATTTCTTTCGATACTACAGTTCCAGTTCTGAAGAGACAGTTGTACTCATCATCATAAGAGAACGTTTTTTCTTGTTACCAAATAATCGGTCACCAAAGAAAAATCGTTTTCGCTACTACCTGCTATGCCATGAAAAACGAGAAAGTTCTTTTCAGCATGTAACTGGAGATTTGGATGTGGGATGTACACCTTTCTGGCATAATGAAGAAATCTTCAAGAAAAAAGAACTTCAAATTACTCTAAAGCAATCCAAATAGTACTCAGTGTCCCATCGTATAAGAGCAAAAAGCAGATCAGAGAACAATTGAAAGTTAAAACTATAGAGAAAATAGTACTTGAACAGAGAGAGAAAATAATTCGAAGGATGGAAGAACATGACAACGATCAAATTAATAAAAAGGATTCTCGAAATTCCTGACAAAAAAACTATGTAAAAGTGTATATGGCTCAATATACAGGGTATCCAAAACTGCTTCTGGACCAGATAGATAAAAACTTCGAAAGGCGTCCTGGGCTCGGTTTCCATAATTAGTGATTAACGGTTTCCAATTTTTTTTAGTTTTGATAATAATAATAATAATAATAATAATAATAATATTTATTCGCCAATAATAACTGTTATAAAAACAATGAAAATGGGAAAGGTCATAAAAAAAAATATACAGACAAATTTTACATGTTGCTACTTGACAGGAACTCAGTTAGAGTATACGGTTCAAGCCGAAGCAACAAGCTGTGTACCTCCTTTCTGAAAAGTTTGAAATCCTTCAGTTCTCTAATTTTCTTGGGTAAAGCGTTATGAAATTTAATACACATGTATGTGCAATTTTTTTCCGTAAATGATAAACCGTGGTGGGGAAAGATGAAAAAGTCGTGTCTTGTATGGTAGATGTTACTTTTCTTATATGGGTTGAAAACTTGAGGATTTTTATGAACAAATTGCAAACATTTGTATATGTAAATTCCTGGCAATGTGAGCAAATTATTTCTTTTAAAGACTCCCCGACAAGACTCTCGGAACTTCAAATTAAAAATTGTTCGCACAGCGAGTTTTTGCATGCGGAAGACAGATATTGCACACTGGCTGTTTCCCCAGAATACAATTCCATAACTAATAAGTGCTTGGAAGTTTGAGTAGTAGATGGTCTTCAAAAACTCTTCAGTAAGCTCTGATTTCAGCACTCTCAGAGTAAACACCGTCTTCGCTAACTTACTGTTTAGTTGTTCTATGTGCTCAGTCCAACCAAGGTGCACATCTATATGAACACCCAAAAACCTGACACATGTTTTAGAGTGTATTTCCTTTCCCAGCAAGGAGAGCTTTTCTTTCTGTTCGACCTTCCGCAGTTTATGGGAAAATAGTACGAACTCGGTCTTATCGGTGTTGAGTTTCAGATTATGCGATGTACACCACCGTTGGACCGAAGCGAAGGTACTATCCAACAAGTTCTGCAGGGCTTCAGAGCTCCTTTCACGCAACAGTATGTTCGTGTCATCAGCGTAATAGACAAATGACTCTCTCAGATGTGGGACGGTGCAAGGCATGTCGTTTATATATAAAACAAAAAGTAGAGGACCAAGGATACTGCCCTGAATAACACCCTGTGTGACAAGGGATGTATCAGACGTGTATTCTACACCGTCCACGTTTAACGATATGTACTGGGAGCGTCCCCGAAGGTAGCTCTCAATAAAACCCAATTGAGCATTCCGAACACCATATATTTCAAGTTTCGAAAGAAGAAGACGATGATCCACGGAGTCAAAAGCCTTGGAAAAATCCAAGAAGAGACCAAGGATCTGCTCACTTCTTTCAAAACCTTCCACTATCATCTCAACCATCTTAAAGATAGCCGTTTCTGTGCTTCTTCCCTTAATGAACCCGTGTTGTTGTTCATTAATCACATTAAATTTTTTGAAAAATTTCAGGAGTCTGTTGCACATGATTTTCTCAAAGACCTTCGAAAAGTGGCTAAGAAGACTAATCGGTCTGTAATTATTGATGTCTGCTTGATTACCTTTCTTGTGGACAGGTTTTATTACCGCAATTTTAAGCATGTCTGGGAACACTCCGTATTTAAAGCTGTTGTTCAGTATGAAAGTGATGGGCTGCAATACGGGTTTCATTGAAGATTTCATGACTCTTACAGGAATATTGTCATGTCCAACGCTTTTTTTGTTTGCTAGATTTTTAAATACTTGTGCGACTTCTTCTTCGGTTACTTCGAACATAAAAAAAGAATTTTCGAGGCGGGTTATAGAAGTTGGAGTATTCGAGTCTTGAATATGATATGTTGAATACCGCGAGCTATCGAATAATTGGCCGAAATCGTCCGCAAGCCTTTGTGGTGAAACGACACTACCAAAAGAGGGTCTCTTCTGAGTCTTACCTGTCTTACTATTTACGATTGTCCATATTGTTTTTTGATTTATTAGAAGAGTTTTTGTATTGTTCATAATAGTAATTCTGCTTCGATTCTTTCAGAGCGGTATCATATGTTTTTTTCAGACTTTTGTAAAGTTCTAAATAAGATGGTTCGAAACAGGAGTAAGTATATACCACATCCAACATCTTTTTAATTTCATTTACTTTCGGATCTTGTTTTTGCGGGTTATTCTTGACAATATTTTGCCTAATTTCTCTAACAGGGAAACAACTTTCAAATTTTTCTTTATAAACCCTAAAAAAAAGGGTCCATTGAAGGTTGACGTCCTCATGATCAACAATATATAACTTTCGCCAATCATAGTTATTCAGTTCGTTATTGAATTCAGATAAGTTTTGTTCATTTATTTGACGTATTTTTATTAACTCAGATTTTATTTTACATGATACGTGATTGAATGAAACAATCTGTGCTAAATGATCTGACAGATGGGGTTGTTCACAGTAACCTGAAATGTTTTCAATATTAGTAATGACATTGTCAATGCACGCTTCATTACGAGTTGGTTCTTTAATGACTAATCTAGCATCAAATGATTCGATAACTGATAGAAAAATTCGTTTATTGGGATCATTAGAATTTTCCTCAGTGTGTATATTAAAGTCACCCGCAATTAAATAGGGTGTATTCATAACAACGAGTTTCTGAAGGATCACAATGAGCTTCTCGAAAAAGAGATCCACATTGCTTGCTGCTGTCGGTGATCTATAAATCGACATTACAATTAGTTGTTTATTTCTAATATTATATTTCACGGCTGAACATTCAAAAGAAAAGGGAACACTCATGTTAACGAACTCCGTTATCTCCGACGAAGCATCTGCTACAGTATCGTTAAGATATACGGCGGTTCCACCATGTTCTCCAATATTCCGACAGAATGATGATTTCAATTTGAAATTTGTTATACCGTGAACGGATAATTCGACAGATGACTTCCAGTGTTCTGTGACAGCCAGATATATTATCCATTTCGAAAACGTGCCATAACTTTTTCATTCACTGATATATCTGAAAACGATTAAAACTTTCTAGTAGCACTTTTCCGCCAGAAATATGAAACTTTATTAGTTTTTATTCTCTTGAAAAAAAAAATTTTTTTTAAATAGGAACGAATTTTTTTTTTCATATCATGAAAAAATTTTGGATAAAGAAGAATAATGTCATATTGCTACCAAAAAGGTGCGTGTTGAATATTTCCATCCTTCTCAGTTATTTCCGAAAACGAAGAAGTTATGGCACATCTTCGAAATCCAATAAATATAAAAATTTTGTTATATCTTCAAAACAAATGAAGGTATCGTGAAAAGGTTTTCACTACCTCTGTAGTCTAGAAGTACCAAAAATAGGCAAAATCAAGAAATTTGGGATAACCTGTACACTACAACTGAAAGATTTTTTCTCTGAGTTTTCTCTTTCAGTGACAAAATCTGATTCTATTTCACCATCCTCATGATAGAAATCTGTGAGACTATGAATCGAGAATGGTATTCGTCCATATAATTATTATAGGCAAAGAATTTCTTGTTTCAATTTTGGCGTTCTCTATATTGATATTTGAAGACCTTCAACATTTTTTTTCTTATTGTTTTCTCATATGAAATTATCAGTCAAGAAAACGGAGAACAAGTTAAGATGGTTTCATCTGATAAAAAAGTTTAAATTTTGTTGACTTGTGATTTGTTTTCATTCATTTTATTTGGATTTTTTTATGATATATTTTGTGTAATTTTTTTCATTAGTAACAGCAACCGTGCAAAGCTGGTGCGGGCAGCTAGTAGAAAATATTTCTGCTAGTCCTCAAATTATCAATTTTAAAAAGCTTCGAATATTCGTGATATGATGTTGATAACATTAAATTCGGATGTGAAACCCTGCAAACTGATGATTTATTATCCTCCGAACTTGAAAACCACTTTCACTGTATCTGCTATGGTAATTATATTGACAGGAAGAACAATTATTATATGAATCAAAAATGGTGAATTGGCAAATTTTTATTCGTAAAATATTTGAATCACTACGGTTTCAGGACTGAATTTATTTCTTAATCACGCAAAAAATTGCAAGATATTGTAGCACAATTTTTTTTATAGATAGCTTCGTAGGTTATTTACATAAATCAAATTTATGTTCCAATGTTTCGAAAAACTTCGTTCTGCTTCAGCTGTCAACGGAATTGTTACAAGTAATTGGAGAAGAGAAGAAATGGTAGAAAATATCACAGAATACATCCCATATTGCCTGATTTTGGCGGTTTTTGGTACTTCTATACTAGATGGGTAAAAACGTTAAGAGGAGTTCTGGGCTCGATTTCGTAAAATCACTGTAGTCTCATTTGTTTCGAAGATATGACAAAATTTATAAATTTTTACGAGTTCGAAAATGTGCCATAACTTTTTCATTCTCAAAAATATCCGAAAAACATAAACACTATTAACGAGCACATTTCAAGTTTCTCCATCTCAATTTCTTCTAATTTGATCTGAGATGAAGAGTAATGTATTCGAATTTAGAATAATGAAGTTTTTTTTCGCACCCTCACTACGGAGGATAAAAAATATTATTTCCAGTGAAAATGGGCCTTTCAAAAGTTTCAATAGTGTCTAGATATTTTCGTTGATAAAAAACTCATAGCCCATTTTCAAAATTGACAAAATATCAGAAATTAGTTATATAAAAAATATTGAATTCTAGCGATTTAAATATTTAACTATTAAATATTTGCAAAATCACCAATTTTTATTCATATAATTCCATAGTAACCAGTGCCAGTCACACAGTGTTGCACTTCAGAAACGAACTCCATGAAAATAATTTGCAGTTTTCACGAAATTTTGTGAGAAATACTTTTAATAGATAGACTTGAAAACCTAATTATACATATGATCTCCGAAACGTGAACTCAGTTCACTTTTGTGCTGTTGATCTTTCAAGCCATAGTTTTCCAAATTCAATTAGTATTTATAATAGGCGCATTGTTTAACGTAATTTATTTCTCACGAAGATCGCATACCCGGTTGATGGGTGGACTATTCGTATTGGAAAATATGCTTCCATCACAGGCCGACATATCAGGCAAACCCGTAGCTTCCCAACTATTGTTTATATTCAATGAACTGATTAATTGTGTGAGATTGCATGTAGTCCATTGTCAGTTCTGAAAACTTCATAATCACGGACGGTGAGCCTGGCTCAACTTCACGGCCTACTTCATCTGGATGAAAACAGATTTTTTCGTCTGATATCAGGAGTTTGCATTCACATTATCTGTGAATAGACCATGAAAGGAATTTTTTATCGAAATACGAGGTGTGTGATCCATGCACGAATAAAATTAATCTATATGAAGCGCTCGAGCTGCCTCCAATCGAGAACGATTGAGTAATTAACTCCTATCTAAACAAGAAATATACTTGCAGTTGAAGAGAAAACAGATAATATTAGGCTGGGCATATGAGAATCACTACATATACAGGTTTGGAATAAAATAATGGAAACATAGGAATCTCAATATTGAATTCGAATGAGCCCCGAGAACAGTGAATTAATCGAAACGTCCTTGCAATTCGATAACGAATAAGGGACTGGACTGTTGAAAGGGCAAATCTCGGCATGAGGGGGTGATATGAATAGTTCGAGCGATTAACCTGGACCCGGGGCATAGGTGCAAGTGATTCATAGGGGTGATATGTGGATAGTGCCCGTTTCTTTTTTTCTTTTTTTTATAGTGATGGTTTCTTTTTTTTCTTGTGGTATTCGGCTTTGAGAAAGCTATTTGCAGATGTCTTTCACCACACAATTATTTTGTAAGCTTATTCGTAAAAAATAAAATAATAATTGCATAGCATTGTACTGAAGTTTTTCTCAGTGTTTACTCTCTTGATCATTACTTCACTACGCCGATTTGCAGAAGAGATTTAGTTATTCAGGGAGGACTAGACTGTCGGACACTTAATTCTCTCATGACCTGTGCCTTCTTCAAATTTTCTCATGATGGAATCATGGGCCATCCTAGGTGTAAGATCTATAATGATCTCAAGTGGCCTTGTTTGGCAAGTTCATAGAGGTAACAACAAGAGCAATGAATAACAAACTTTTTTTCGAAATTGACGTTTGGAACATGAAATGATATTCATTCAATTATTCAAATTCAGCAACAAACCCCAATAGGTTCTTACAAACTCAAAACCAAAAATCCTTAAATGAAATATTATTATTATTTTTAGTTTGTAGTTGTCAATGGAACGTATCCAGACGTCACGCTCAACGTCTATAGTAATAAAACGAGGGTGTCAATAATGGAGATGCGAATAATCCAATCTGGTTAACCGCTACCTATTATAGCCTCGCTATTCTGATTACCTGGTCCTGATTTGAGGTTACTAATTACTTCATTTTCAGTAAAGTCACGGAAGCTTTGATTCTTCCAATGTATCAGGAAATGAATATATGTGCATATATAATTTCATGAACAACAGTAATATAAATCATGAAAAATTGAAATTTGATGGGATATTATCTGAAAATTTCGGCTCCATTTCGTTTCAATCTCAAATACGAGACGATGTTATTCATAATTCATCACTTTCCTCGTGTTTTCAAATTTAATTAATATGTCGTTTTAATCTTTCTCTGTTTTCAGATAAGTTGTAAATGAGAATAATTATCCAATGAATGAATGGAAATCAGTGGTGACTGAGGAATTTCTCTGCATAATATTCGATTTCAAGTTCAAGTTCAACTACAAATTTCTATCGAAGGATATTTCTCCATATTGTTCGCAACGCAACTCGATTAAACTTAGAAGATCTAACATCCCTGCTCTGCCCTTCATTAATGCGATGCTGTCGCAATGCACTGGTTCTTCAGTCGAAATTCGTTAGAATGTTAAATATGAGACTCATAACATCAAGCTTGTACTACCCTAAATTCAATTGGGAAACCACAAGGCGGTGGAATGTTTCTTACAGCATCTTCCTTTCGGTTTAAGCGAGTGTGTTTAGCCCACTAAAGTTCACCCGATCATCTAAATATGCTCTTTCACAAAATAAACTGCATTTCATGAGATCAGTATTCCTTTTTTTGTTGAAAACCATGCGCTACATACGGATCTAGACATCCCGAAAATTCAATAGGCTGTCTGCAACAGATCTGAGACTTATCACCAGAAAATAGAAATCCACCAACTGGTGTATCCTATGCTGTCTCCGTAACCCATAAAAGATTAAAGTAAATACGGCCATGTGAATGTATAATAGTTTTTTAATTTTTAGTTTTATCATGGTCAAGATCTTAGGCATATAGATTAAATTGTCTGATTGCTGAATAAAGAATGATGAAAAAGATTTCAGTCAGAATGAAAGACGAATATCCTTTGTCCATCGGACTTTGTAAACTGTTCGAGTCTTCGACTTGTTCGTATATAGTTGTTCGAGATGGCAAAAAGTGAATACAAATGCAAGCAATAAATAGTTTCAGGCTATATGGACATTACAAGAGTCTTCCGTAAACCCACTACCTTCTCCAGCCAATGATCATAATATAAGTGGGGCCAACGGATCGAATCCAGAATCACTTTCGGAAATTCAGCGGTCGAGTTACAATCTAAGACCAAGAATCCTCTGGTGATGCCTACCGCAGTTGTGGGCGAAACGTTAGGTGAAATAATTACTAATAGACCACGGCCAATAAGCCCGGAAGACTCTCGCATGTCAACATATGCAAGCGTTGCTCCGATAATTTCAACGTGAGTACTAAGTTTATATGATGTTTTTCGTGTGAAAGTTAATTTCATTTCAAATGTGATGATTGCAATGTAAAAGTATCTGAAAATCCAATTATACTAGTGAAGGAGAATGAATGCCTTAAAAGGGAGAATTACCTGCAGGAAAAACTTCTCGAGGAGATGAGTTATTCGAAGATCTGCAGAAGCAAATAATTAAATCATATGAGGAGAATAATCACTCAGCAATCATAAGTAACAAAGTTGAATCGTTAAATAAAAGTTTCAATCCTCAAAATCACCGTATTGAACGTTTCAATTCCTCAACATCGAGCAAATCGACTTCATTATGTTATAAACAAACAAATAAGAATAACACATCCATGCTGAAAAACCCTTCTGCGTCGTTATTGATAGGATTGATGTATTTAATGCCTGCATTCACCGAACGAAGAATGTTGCCACCGCTCCGCTACCGCTACCTAGCATAAACAAAAAGCGCTCCCAAAATGCCCGCTTCTCCGGAACGTGTTGAATTTGTAGCGTCTGTGCCACCGGACGATTCCGCAACAGTTCCACAACTGTTACGTTCGGTGAATGCAAGCAATGTCTCTCTCCAAGCCCCGAAATAATTCTCAAGAATCAACCACTTTTAAAGAACAGAAGGAATGGATTCAAGTGCGTAAATTTGTAGTAGGTCAAAACAGGTTAATTTCAGAAATCAGACAATACCTAAGTATGAGTCATTGTATAGAACTAGGCTGGCACCCCATAAAAAAGCGGATGATCTAAAAATCCTTGTAGATAAATTTCCTCAAGTCATTTGTGGACCACTGCCTTCTAAACATCCTGACATTTATTCATCCATTAAAGTCTCAGTTAATCAGAAAAATTTCAAGAATATAATGTGGAAAAGAGAGATATGGCCTAACGGCGTCCGTGTTTTTCACAAAACGAAGATCCCCATAGTAACTGCTCCGGGGGATGTCCTAGCTACCAACATAAAATAGAGAAACCTATTCTTGATCAGAAAGCATCTTTGGAATTCTTCACATCAACATTCAGGGTATCGGAAACGAACTAAATAGTCTAGAAATCCTACGGAAGGAGGAGTGTCCGGATATTGTGAGCGTAGTGGAACATTGCATTGGTGCAATAGTGATAGCATATTGAATCGATTTCACTGCCTGGTTACTCGCTTGCTGCATGTTACTGCCGTAAGAATATGAGACATGGTGGTTCTTTAATTCTTGTTTCCGATAATTTGAATCCCAAAGGTCTACAATTTTCTATTATTGGCTCTGAACTTCATTGTGTGTGTTGAGCAGTAAGAATGGAGTTTCATAATGTTTATATATGTATGTTTTCTATTCACAGATCCATTTCTGGTGACTGATATTTTCTAGGATGAATTGTCTCAAATTTAAGGTCGTAGTTTTCTTGAATTTATCTTGCAACAAAAAACTATCTAATGAGTTACTTCAATCTTAGGGTCACTAATAATGAATCTACCAGGGTATCCACAAATGTAAATAACTGCACTCCTATTTCTTAAGTCGACTATATGGTGACTAACGCAAACTCTTACAGAATCGATTGTCTTGTTTCGAACATAAATGCGGTTGGTTCTTCTTACTTACTTTCTGCCCTTCAATCCGGTTTCCGAAATAAGAACTGATTGTTTATTCATTAGGAACTGTTCTGTTGGCAAATTGATTGATCTCTATAATGTGATACCAAGAAGTAATTTTTCTAGCGCTGTAGAGGAGTGCTGTTTGATCAAAAAGTCAAACCTAGAACTTCTACTTGGGTCACTTCTCAAATACGTGGAAGCAGTCAGTATTTGATTATAGATGAATCCCACAACACGGATAAACCTGAGATTGTTTATTTTTCAAATGTTCTCACTGAATATTATGGTGCCACTCTGTCTATAAGCTGTACGACATCCAGAATGAATGTCAGCCTTTTTTTTTGCATCCGGTAAAACTTGCTGTGAAGCTCTTGAAAAATAGTAATATGGGGTTGACTCGGTATCTTCTAAAATGTTGAAGTCCTTCGCACCACCGAACATCTGGTCTATTTTATTAATCTTTTGGTTAACAGCGGTGCCCTTCCGTCTTCTCTCAAATTGTCAATAGTTATTCCAATTTGAAAAAAAAAGAGATCCTACTATTATAACCAATTATAGACCAATTTCCTCTTTGACTATTTTTTCGGAATTAATTGCGAGAATAGTCTATGATCGTATTGTGAATTTTTTATTTAAGTACGAGGTATTAAAGAATAGCTAACATGGATTTGGGACCGGTCGTTCAACACAAACTGCCTCTTTGTCATTCATTGAATATGTGTACAGGTGTTTGGATAATAGACTATGGGTTTGTGGTTTGTTTGTTTGTTTGAATTTTAAATTCATAATTGATAAGATATATTGCTCAGGGTTTCGTGGTGTCTTCCTGCAATGGGTGCATAGTTTCCTTATGAAAGATTTATTTGCGTCAAATTATTGAAGTTTACATCATACATTTTAGTCAAACTTTGGGAATCCCGAAGGGGTCAGTTATGGGACCTCTTATATTTATGGTAACGTTAATCCCGTATTAGTGTGATATATAAATTGGTAAGGGGTATGACGGGGAGATGTTAAGTGAAAGGCTAGATTTCTTTCTCTCCTTTTTTTATTCTTCGTCTACGTTTCGGCCGCAGTCGCAGGCCTTCTTCAGGACTCGAATTCTGAGAGAGAAACGCCCTCTAATTCGCATGACCAGTATGGTCTTGAATCTTGCAGTTGTTAGAGCAATTCGGTGATATACATGCCAAAACGTTCTTCTTAAATTTACAAATAATAATCTTCATGAAAACAACAATATTCTATATTTTATTGTACTTCTTCTTGCGAAAATTTGGAAGTAAAAATATGCACACATGTGGCAAGGCGAGAGGAAATGTCTGTCTTTTTTTATTTTTAATTTTTTTTTTTTTTTAAAACAACAATATTCTATATTTTATTGTACTTCTTCTTGCGAAAATTTGGAAGTAAAAATATGCACACATGTGGCAAGGCGAGAGGAAATGTCTGTGGCGTGAATGAGGTTGACGTTTGTGAATATACGACATTTTTACTTCCAAATTTTCGCAAGAAGAAGTACAATAAAATATAGAATATTGTTGTTTTCATGAAGATTATTATTTGTAAATTTAAGAAGAACGTTTTGGCATGTATATCACCGAATTGCTCTAACAACTGCAAGATTCAAGACCATACTGGTCATGCGAATTAGAGGGCGTTTCTCTCTCAGAATTCGAGTCCTGAAGAAGGCCTGCGACTGCGGCCGAAACGTAGACGAAGAATAAAAAAAGGAGAGAAAGAAATCTAGCCTTTCACTTAACATCTCCCCGTCATACCCCTTACCAATTTATATACCTCTTATATTCCTCCTTTTCATCAACGATTTTCCAGACCATGTGATTTCCGAATGGATAATTATGGTTGCTGACGATACCTCTTTTGCAATTTCTGAAGACGATTTCAAGATGTTCAACTCTGATTCAAAGCTTTATCTCATAGTAAATTTCGATAAGACAGAATTGGTATCATTCTACCTCGAAACCAGAACTAATTCCATAAAACTAAACTACGGTGAGTTAACTATCAAATCGAGGTTTTCTACGAGTATCAGATTTCTATCAGCTTCTTCTGAAGCTCATCTACGATCAAGATCGTAGATGAGATATAGCGGTGGTGTGATCATGTCTACTACTTGTGTGATAATTTGAATCAAGCTTATTAAGATCTTAGCAGGCGCAAAGGATCTCTTCCTGTTGAGTCTCTGGTTAATGTGTATTATGGTTTGTTCCACTCTGATCTAAATTACAATATTTTACTTTGGAGTAACTCGGTTTCTGTAGAAAGAATAATAGCACAAAAAGATTCTTATGTTTGAGTTGAGCGCTCGTATTTCATGTAGGGATAACTTTATGGAAAACAATATGATGACTATGCCTTCACTGTACGTTTATGGATGTTTAATACATCGCAAAGGATTAATTAGTAAAACTGAAAGGCATGCTGACTTGCGTACTGAATAAAAAATGTGCTGTAATGAAACTAATTACAACATTGTTTTCAGTAATATTTATCATCCTGTGGTTGTCAGTGCTCTTTATTTTCGAATCAAATCAATTAAAATTCCGTAATCTATCTAATTTCATGAGTCACGCCAACTGCTTAAGTTACTCATCTGAATTTTTATTTGTATTTCGAGAAATTTCACAAAAATTGACTGAAATAGAGGAAATATCATCTAATACTTGTTGCAGAAGGCAATTCCAAAACTCATGCTTTCGAAAACGAGCGATGAAGGAGCGATTTGGAAGCATTCGTGTTGAAATAGGAGCTCATTCTGCAACTTGTTTCAGAATAAACTATGGACAAATGATTGAGAAACCAGAACAAGCTGTTTATATCATTGATTATCAGAATATTTCGATTATTCCTGAAAGAGGAAGATGTTTGTGAATACCAGAGTTAAATTTCAAATAACACTCCTTCAGAAGGATTGAATTATGGTGTATCGACGTTTAGGTAATGAACCTTGGGAGTTTCTGACTCGTTATAGCTGACTGATTTTATAACGAAGCATATCGTACTCCAGTTTATGGATGTTCATCAATTTCTGGACGGTTAATCAGCTAATTGATCAGAGCTATCTCGAATTCAGCTAGGAATCATTCCAATTCATGTCATGATTGAGGTATAATGGCATCAGAGTGGTGTTCCTCTTTCTGAGTCAAAACCTCCGTGAAGCGAATTACAACATGAAATAACACGGGAAGTTTGATTGAATTTCTCGGCATTTCAATATTACAGCGAATTCCCGTTATATGAAGATCTTGGCATCGAATATTGTTGAAATTAAAGAGATGACTGAAACTGAAATGTGTGGGTTATTTCTACGAAGTTGGAAATTTCCCAGTTTTATTTGAAAGTGGCGAATAAATTTTTCAGGAAATGCCACGAAACTACCGAAAAAAAATTATGATCCAGAAGAATTTGTTCAAAGCGTTGCGTATATAAAAGTGTTAACTATAGGATAAAGTATTTTCTAAATCGAGTTGCAGAATGAGCTGCTATTCCAATGCACGAATGCGAAATTCGAGAAGGAGAAACGAAGAAGCGAGTTTTCGAAAGAATCATCGTTAGAATTGCCTTCTGCAATAAGTATAAGACGATATTCTCTCTATTTTAGTAAAATACTCTCGAAATCCAAATAAATATTCAGATAACTGACTTTTGTATTGTATCTTGCCATTTGGTGTGACTTACGGAATTTAACAGATTATGGAATTTGAATTGATTTGATTTGAAAAATTGATAAGATCGGAGCTTAGTACTGACAACCACAAAACGAAAAATATAACTGAAAACAATGCTGTAATGAGTTCATTGCAGCACTACTTTCAGTACTATAATGAATTCATTACGATACTGGAATAAAGAAATGAAATTAATTTGCACAACTAGCACAGTGAACAATTTGAAGTCAAATGAATTGCATTGATGCTAGTTGATTTTAATCGTGATTGATATGATGTGGAAGAGTTAATTATTCTTGATGCAATAAAAATTTTCTGAGGTTTAGTCGAGGTAATTCGAATTTGGGTGTCGAATGAACCCGAAGCTGTTCGAATTTCTAAAAGTCAACAGTTGAGAATCTCTAGAAAAAAACGAATACTTTATCTGGTAGGTAGTTTTCACCATCACCACCCTACAGAATTCATGGTGATCCTTCAGCCGCTCAAATTATCAAGTGTCCAATTATCCCAGGTATTCCTCTTCCTTGTTTTCTTAACATCGCTCTGTGTCACCAGGGATATCAGAAAATGTTAAGAAAGCTCTACTCGTTTCTCCCTGTTCCTGTTCTCGATAGGTATATCATGCTCTATATTTTCACTGGGAATCATTTTAAGGATAACTCTAATCGCAAATGAGAGATCGTCGGAAAATATGATATTTTATCTCTGTTGTCGGATTAAACTCAGAACATTCTCAGATTTGTGAGATATTTTAATTACCTTGAACGATGATAATAAAATATGGATAATCTTCGCCTCTTCCGAAGACTCGGTAATGATCCGTTTGAATTTTCACTCCCCAACGGTTTAATTGATGTCTGCATAATGTGATCAAATTGGGGGCGAAACAAAATGAAACTCTAGATATGAATTATCTCTCAATTCGACTTTCTATGTGATGAAATTTCACAAGGTGCAGTATTAACCTTTCCCAACATTTATATTTTACCATAATTAATACAGTATTTATTGGTGTGACTTATTTTGATTCTACCTTCCTGTACAATCTGAATTTCGCAAGTTTTTCATGAATTCATTTCATACCTGAACATTTTCATCAAATTGTATATTTGTTTACTTCTCCTGAAAAAGAGATAAATAAATCTCGAAAGCTCGAGTAAGAAAAAAAATATTCATATCAGTTGCTGCTATTCCCAATACACAAATATAAAATTTTATTTTGGTTATTCATGAATTTTGTTGAAATTTAAACTACTAAAAACGAAAAAAAAATATATTCTACTGAAATCCAAAATATTTGTCAACTATTTCGAAATACTGTCTTCATTTTCCCTTCAAATTTAAGGAACTAATGGTCCCTCTGATGATGACAATTTCAATTATGAATCTTGAATTTCATCTCACTTTCGTAAGTTATATATATATATATATATATATATATATATATATATATTATATGGTATACATAATAATTGTAACTTTCCTTGCTGATTCAAAGTTATTGAAGTGTCACCTGATGAAGGCTTGAATAAAGCTGAAAGGTTGAGTTCAAATAAAAAAGATATTTCTCATTTGACTTCAGTCCCGGATAATACATTTTTACTATGAATGGAAACAATCAATTATTCTTTTATTATGAAAAGAATATTGGCTTTTTTAATACCATTACAATACAGTATGGACCAGATGTGGTAAGACAAATGAAAGAATATTCCAACAACAGCGAGAAATTATCTTAAAAACAGAAAGATCTTCCTATTAAAATGCAGATCTAATGGTATCACTCCCAGACATCAATGAGATATTTCTATTGGAAAAAAAAACAAAATGGAAATTCATTCTCTATCATCAAAATTCAACAATTCTAAACTGTAGCTGAAATAGAATCCACACTCGTGAATCGGTATACAACTCAAGGTTTTGGTTCTTTCGTCAAAATCGACTATGGCCGATGCAAGATAACAGAAGAAATTGAATAACAATGATAATTTCATTCACTCGCTCGATTCAATTGAGAGAAAAACAATTAAAGGAAATTTTCACACCAAGCTGATGACGACGTCCAGAACACTATTCGAGGGGAGGGTACCTACAGTTTAATCTGTTCTTATTATTGTTATGTTATTTCGTATATTAAACGATAAGATACTAAATTGTTATGTTGAGTTCTTGAATTTGAAATCATGAATCAATTGAGATAAATAATAAATTTTGAGATGATGCCCCCAAAATTTGAATCTGTTACAGACAAACCAAAAACGTTATAACTGAAACATGTCCTGCTTCTTGTCTTCTATCATGGAATAGATATCGGGGAAATAACAAAAAATTAAATGTAATATATCAGAAGTGCACCTTTCCCTTTGACTCAATTATTGAAGTAGATTGAACGGAACATATTGGCTATACTAATACGAGACAACCTCTAGTAACTCTTCCATATTACAGCCTCAAAGCATGCTATATCCCCATTTCGATTCCATATCTATATTGACTACAAATGTCAATACTCACTTTTATAAATCAGGGCACATGATGGCATACACTTGGCTTTTCCCTATCGAAGTGGACCACATAGCGCCATAAGCGAAATATGCCCTGTGTAATAATTAATAATCCATCTTCCTGTCCGATTTGGCCTTTGTTCGAAGATTGGATTCCGCCCCTTGATCCATACCCGACCTCGTGTTGCTGAATCATAGAACAGGGCAATACTCGTAATGATGAATTCATTATTTACGGCATGGAAACAATGTTTTATTAACGGATTTATCTTCATCTAAGAATCCTGCTGAGAAATGGGGCATAATTTCTCTTCTGCGGACGCTAAAATATTGATAGAGGTTTTTCCGTTGTTGACCTACAAAATATTCATGGAAAAATGGCAGTTTGCCTCTAGAAAGGCTTCGGTGTAGCGCAGATAAATGTATGAAATGAATTTTCCTGAAATTTTGAATTAGACATCGAGATCGAGAGAAATGCATCTCTTAAATCAACAACTTTTAACCCAAAAAAGGGCCATCTCGGCATATATTCTTTTTTTATCCTTGATACAAATACCTTTACATTGTATTACATTAGTATTTTATCCAAATGTTTGAGAATTATAGTGTAAATAACTGTTTTGTTCCGAAATATAGAAACGTTTCTTTTCGAAATGAAAATGCTTCCATTGAAGAGTGCGATATGTTGGTATAATACCACAACTATTTTGATCTATCGATTGGAACAACTTCACAAATCATAAACTGAAATCCCCTCCGAAACACCAAAACTACCCTCAGCTGCACTATAGCAAATAAATGAAATATTCCTCAGAGATGGAATTTTTATCGAAAAAAAAGGACCTCGAATCCTTAGTTTTTGTCTAAAATCTGAAATTGTGTCAAATTAGGAGGCTTATCATCAAACCGAATTCCATCTGAAAAGCAGGCTGGTTCAACCTCCACGACCTATTATAATATGATTCAGAACAGACCATATTCTTCATTCAATTGGAATTGCCAAAATTCGTTGTCGCTTTCATTCATATTCATTGGAATATTTGATCAAAATAGTTAACGAAACTTCAATCTGGGCACCATATTATCTCAAATATAGGATAGTGAGGGATCTGAATTCGAAAATGAATTAACGTTGGTCTGAAAATTCAAAATTGTTGTCTCCTTTTGCGAGTATGGAGAGGTACAATAAGAGAGGATTTGTAAAAGGAGTAGATGAGAATCTAATGATAACAGTGATAATCCTCATAGAAAATTCTTGTTTGGCATATTTTTTTTTTACATGAACACTGTTCAACACATGAACACTGTTCACAGCAGAAAAAACCCAGGCTTGCGCTGCCGTATGAAGTGTTGTTGCATCAGTGCCCCATGAAGTACCAGGATGTTATTTCGAGTTTCAGGCTTCAAACGCAGATCATCTAAATAGGCGTTGAAATTCAAAGAGGAATCAAGTTTGAGTTCGATATGTCTAGGATTGGAATTATGTTTTGGAAAAAAAGAAATGTAATAAATGACACTCAATTTCCTCTATTTCTCATTATTGTTTATGAAAATAAGAAACTTTGGTTTTATTATCATAAGACACAAATGCCACGAAAATAAATGAGTTTTCAGGATTTCTGAATCTATGATCTGAAAATTAGAACGATTGAAACCAGTGCAATATCATCAGCATTAATACAAGTGGCAGATATTCCACTATGAAAAAAATTTCAACCAAGTGAAAAAACATTGTTCAAAGGTTCAGAATTACTCCTATTTCATCCACAAAAACACGAATTCTTCAGTTGATATTTTTTCCCGTAATTACCATCATGTTCGTCGTTTTTGGCGGATTGAGGCAGTTCAAAACTTTTCCATTGGCTTTTCGTTTTTGTATCGTATCCTGCAGAATGCACCACGCTCGAGAAAAAATGCTTCAAATTGAACCCTCCACAATGCGCTTCGTAAAGGACATCCGCGGAGCCATGTGCTCCAAATGATTTTCTTATGGAAATGACATAAACTCATGAGACAAAATTCAGAAGGTTGATGCTCGTATGAATTTTGATGAGTCTTTCCTATAACAAAATTCCCTCAGCCGGCACCCTTCCTAGATATCACCTTCAAAAAGTGGTGACTAAAATTTAGTTTTAACTTTATTTCTGAAATTCCAAATTTCTAGACGATTTCCTCGAAATTATAAAAAAAAGACTTAAGACTAGTTGGAAATTATGTTGTAGTGATATGAAAAGAGTCTTCCGGGCTGAATTTCTGACACAGTGTCAGAAATTCAGTGTACGAGGTACAACCTTAGACCGAGAATCCTCTGAAGATACCTACCGGAGTTGTAGGCGAAATTTTAGCTGAAATTATTCCTAATGGACCACGGCCAATAAGCCCGGAAGACTCTTTTCATACCAGTATATCCGGTCGTGAAAGCCTTAAACTTTTCATTATGTTGTAGTGTTTGTTTCCATAGAAGAAAACCTGCTGATCAGTCTTGGGTACTATATTTTCGAGAATTTAAAATTTTTTCAACATCAATATAGCTGAGACCGTCAGCAATATAAAATTTATATTCAACAAGTTGCAATTCAGCCATCCTCACGCTCGTGTATTGGACGTGAATGCTTTTATTATCTTTGTCTTTGCATCCAGTTCCGAACAGGTCCTTAGTGCAGAATTAATAAACTGGGTTTTATTTCCGAATCGATCCTGAATTGGTCCCACTGCGAAAATTCTTGGAATTAAAAAAATATCGTGTGTTAATTTTCATGATACAATTCCTTAGCTAGTTGGTCAATCTAAAATGTTGAATAATTGTGCATCAGTGAATTCTACTCTTCAAAATAAGCTATATTCTGGTCACTTGATGATAAATTATGAATAAAAAGCATGTCTCACATTAACGACACAAAACTAAAATAAAATCACGTAAGAATCAATTTGGAACTTAAGTCGATCTGCGCTTGAGCAAAATTTGAAAATCTCCACTATGGCTTATACGCTAGTATAAGTATCGGTTGAGGTATGAATACCAAACAGTAGTTTTAACTTTGAAGAAAAATTATTCAGTTTATGCTTAAGGTTCAGAATGATTTTTTTGCAGAATAATAATTGACAAAAAATAAAAAGGTGTTGACAGCGAACGTTCAACATGTTCCCGACCGCTACCGATACCGATAAATAGCAGTAGCGATTTGTGCTTCGTCCACTGAATGTGACCATTGTATCAAGAAACATGTCTAGCATCTCATTTCTTCGATGCTCCAAAATTTTCAATTTTCTCAATAGAAACATACCAAAAAATCTAGTTACCTTCATCTCTTAATGAAATATTCCCATCTTCAATGTTTACATGTATATTTAACTCTTCGGGCCTGGGGATCATTCCGAATCCACAGAGGTTCCGGAACGTACGAAGGAATTTCATTTAATAAATTGTTGGCATCAAACTTTCATAATTTGTTATAAGCCGTGCTGCGGTCATGATAATATCAAACTGAAATTGGGTTATTCGGGATGTTTGTAATCCAGAAATTTCCCTAATCTACACCCGAATGGAAGAATTTTTACCCACTTGCTTGAAACACTATATACAGGGTGTTTCAGAATGACGTTTCTACAGTCCTAGGAAGATTTCCAAAAAAAATCCTATGATCAAACGTCGTTTCTGAGGTACAGTGGGTTTCTGAGCACCTAGGTGATAAAAAAGATTTCCCTGAATTGAGAAAAATGTAACTGAACATAAGAATCTCACTACATTTATTATTTTATTTGGTTTTCATGTTATTTTCTCACATTGAATTGATAATTGTGAATCATATAATAATTATAATTAAGAGTTTATTTTTAACAATAATCTCCAAATCAATAAATTGATAATAGTAAATTATTGATTTGTAGATTGTTGTTGGAAATAAACTATTATTATTATTATTATTAATTATCTTATTTGTTCACCAGGAACACGGATAGGTAACCCAATACTTAAGTCAGAGTTCAAAAATTGAACTGAAAGGAAATAGCAAAAATAAATTATTAGTATACCTGATGATGAAAAGTGAACAATGACAAAAATATTACCAAGAGCTAGTAGGAAAGGCCCTTCGATAGAGGAATAGGTAGGTACTTTTTGAGTGAATTCTTCAAGATTTTATTGCTTTGAAAAAATACATACTGCCTGTTCGACTGTCTGCAATCTTCGAAGGTATTCTTTCAGAGGATGTTCTCGCTGAATTGAACTGCCAGATTATGACGAGGAAGGATATTGTACGTCCTTATAGAACCTTGGTTGGGAGGCGTGACTGTGCCTAACCGGTACCGGCCCACACTCGGACATACAGGGTGGCCACTTGAAAACGAAACAGACGAGATCACAGACGAAATAAATTTTTTCGATAGAAATGCTCGGAAAGGTCGATTTCTGTTTCGAGGGGGACAACTTAAGATGTAGATTACTGACGAATAGGGCTTCAACCCTTGCTACGACAACCCTCACCCCCAATTTTTGAATGGGAAAGATGGGGTGAGTGATACCTCATTTGAAATGGATTTTTATACTGATTTCAGCACAATAATTGTTTTTTCATTTCATGCATTAGTTCTCGAAATACAGGGTGGCAATTTGAAAACGAAACAGACGAGATTACAGACGAAATAAATTTTTTCGATAGAAATGCTCGGACAGGTCGATTTCTGTTTCGGGGGGGACAACATAAGATGTAGGATACGGACGGATAGCGCTTCAACCCTTGCTACTACAACCCTCACCCCCAATTTTTGAATGGGGAAGATGGGGTGGGTGATACCTCATTTGAAAAGTTTTTCACAAAAAACTACTACAAGTGCCATGAAAACACCACTTCATTTTCATATGCTTAGTCAAGAATTGAGTTAGACATTTCACGTCCTTCTTGTAAATAATTAAACTAGCTTAACAGGGTCGATAGGACTATTGGGATTGAAACACTATTCATGACTTTGCCGACGTTTCGTGGTTATATTTCCACTTCCTCAGGGCTGAAAATTACATTTAATAAATATAAAAAAATTCAGTCAAAATCACGATTAAAATACAAATAACAGGGAAAATAAACAATATAACGGCACATTCAACATGAAATCAAAACATCCATATAAAATTAGCACAACAGAGAAATTTCTTATTTTCTCACCACTGTCAAAGTGTAGTTTCTCGTATAAAATGTCCATAATAAAAAATTTGATTTTCAGAGCGAAAAATCTCAGCAGCACAGAATTCCATGGCGAGACTATGAGGGAGATTAGGACGATACTGAAGAGAAACCACTACCCAACATCACTTACCAGAATAGTTCTACATGCGTATGATCCATTCAAAAGACGAAATTCCGATTCTGAAAATGGTTATGTCAGGTACTTGAGGTTTCCTCATATACCCGGACTTACCTGCAAAATAAGGCAACTCATAGAGGGCACATCGGCGGATACTAAGCTGGTCACCTACAACATGCAAAGCTGTGGATCACAGAGACAATGAAAGAAAGACTGCACTATCTGAACACCATCTAGAAGAACATCATCAGTTCGATTTTGAAAATGTGACCATTTTAGACGAAGAAAAACATTGGTTAAAGAGAAATATTAGTGAGATGGTGCACATCAAGTTAAACAACTCTATCAATAACAGAACAGACACACAGAATTTGGGCATAGTATATGATAATATTCTAAATCTTTATAAAAACAATATCTGAGTTGTTTAGTCTGTGTACGTACATATGACGGTTGTTTTGGGACCGCCGATGGCATCGGTTTCGTCGCGCGCTAGCTTGTTGTCTCGTTCTGGTGGAGGCCTAGTGTACTTGTTCTTTAGATCAAATATACCAACATCAATAATTTATCAAGAGTGCTGTCAATGTTATTCGTGTATATTTTGGGTTGTCTTCCTTAAAGAACATTTTAACATCGAATGGATAGTGGGAAGAGGATGGGGCTTCAAGCCCCATGTTATGCACTGGTTGTATACCATGGTGGTGAGGCCTCTCCTAACCTATGCAGCGCTGGTGTGGTGGACTTCAACAGAGAAGACCTGCAACCGAGCCATCATGACAAAATGTCAGAGAAAAGCCTGTTTGGGTATAACTGGCGCCCTGAGATCTACCCCCACGGCAGCAATGGAGTGTTTGCTGGGTCTTCCGCCTGTGCACCTCGCTGTCAGGGTGGTAGCTATGAAGACAGCTCTTAGACTCTGGGAACAGGGACAATGGCACAACGATGGGATGTTCGGGGGGCATGCGGGAGCTCTCAAATTGGTGATAGATGCTAAGGCATCCTTTCTCCATAGAGGGGACCGTGTGCTAACTAGCTTCTATTTCGACGAACCCTACCAAGTGATTGTCCCTGATAGGGACCACTGGTCTGATACAAACAGGTTACTTAAACCCGAAGGCCCTACATGGTTCACTGACGGCTCCGTAAGATCTACGGGGACTGGTGCTGGGATCGTGGGACCTCGCTTCGAGCGGTCCATCCCCCTAGGAAAGGACTGCTCGATAATGCAGGCGGAGTTGTATGCAATTCTTGTCTGCACCCTGGAAAATATACACAGAGGCTACTCTGGCAAACACATATACATATGTTGTGACAACCAGGGAGCATTGAAAGCTCTTGCTGAGACAAGAGTCAATTCATACTTGGTAGGAGAATGTAGGGAGGCTCTGCGTGAGCTGGGCTCTCGTAATTTTTTAAAAGTTATTTGGTGTCCGGCACACGCGGGGATCCTCGGCAACGAGAAGGCAGACGTACTGGCCAAGCGGGGAGCCCGATCAGCTTTTGTTGGTCCAGAGCCGTCGCTCCCCATCTGCCGAACTACAGTCAGACATTTCTTTAAGAGATGGTCAGACGGTGCATTTTCCTCTGAATGGAGCACGGGAGGTGATCTTAGGCAGTCGAGGCTTCTCATTGAGAGGCCCTCCTCTGCAACTGAGGTCAAAAAGTTCCTGGCCCTTGGGAAGAAACAACTAAGTATGGTAGTTGGCGCACTGACCGGCCACCTGTTCAACAAACATCTTGATAGGATGGGACTAGCTGACTGCTCAAGGTGCCGCTGGTGCAGGAGCACAGATGAAACCGCTGAACATATACTGTTCAACTGCATCAACCTTTATGAGTTAAGGTCAACACACCTAGGAAACCCTACACCCAGCATTTCCATGGTGAGAGGGACCCCTCCCTGTCGACTCGCAACATTTTTGTTGACGTGTCTAAGGAACTGAGTCTCTTGTTCTACAGGCGGAGGAACAATGGGCCATCAGGCCTCGGTTCTGCCAGATAAGGCACCGCAAATGAAGAAGAACATCGAATGGAATACACTTAATTTTGACAGTGGTGAGAAAATAAGAAATTTCTCTGTTGTGCTAATTTTATATGAATGTTTTGACTTCATGTTGAATGTGCCGTTATATTGTTTATTTTCCCTGTTATTTGTATTTTAATCATGATTTTGACTGAATTTTTTTATATTTATTGAATGTTATTTTCAGCCCTGAGGAAGTGGAAATATAACCACGAAACGTCGGCAAAGTCATAAATAGTGTTTCAATCCCAATAGTCCTATCGACCCTGTTAAGCTAGTTTAATTAGTCAAGAATAATTCGAGAACTAATGCATAAAATGAAAAAACAATTACTGTGCTGAAATCAGTATAAAAATACCTTTCAAATGAGGTATCACTCACCCCATCTTCCCTATTCAAAAATTGGGGGTGAGGGTTGTAGTAGCAAGGGTTGAAGCGCTATGCGTCCGTAACCCACATCTTAAGTTGTCCCCCTCGAAACAGAAATCGACCTGTCCGAGCATTTCTATCGAAAAAATTTGTTTCGTCTGTAATCTCGTCTGTTTCGTTTTCAAATCATCATCCATGCCAACAGAAGAGAATAATTAAAACACTAGTCTAAAGATGAGAAGAATATGTGAGCCAGAACAACATAACTGATCATTTTTCTTCCAAGGTTTTTTCCATTTTCATAGCCATATTATTTCTGGAAACGAAGTCATTGAAACAATAATAAAGAATATAATACATGGAAAACTAACCCCTCTTCTGGCGGCTGAATATGTATTCTCTGACACTTTTGTTAATTAGCACTTTTTATTTTATTCTTGAACTCGCCTAGCATGAAAACATACAGGGCGTGTAATATGTATGTATGAATACCGTGGGGTATCTACTAGTAGTATACATAATAGGTAATAAGAGTAAAGACCTCAAAGTAAGCATTATGAATTGTTGAAAAGATTCTCATAAAGTATAAATTTTAGTAAATTTTATGAGCATTATACAAACTGTCATATCCGATCTGACTGAAATGTAATCCATAATTAATTCTCACGAGCACCTATAATAAATTCAGAGATAACATGGATGAATGATGGCATTCATTACACTCATTACTATGCAATAAAGCAACTTTCGCACAGATTTGTTATGGTCCATGTAGTGGAGGCCTTTAGCTATTGGTATCAGATCGTTTATCAGAGACATATGTATTTCAGTTATGTATTAATCTATCAGTTGAACACACAATGCTGATAGTTTCACCCAGTCGGTAATTACTGCAATTGTATAATTGTCCTATACAACTAGTTCCATGAAATGATAACTATTATAATCGATTTGTTTGCTGAACTATTAACCAAGGTAAAGCAAGAAATATTAGATTAGGCCAATGGAATAAATTCAACACACATATCTTATAAATATCAGGGCGTAATAGTTCTTCATTGTTGCAAAATGCCGGACACATTAATTAAATCAAAAAATCACATGAAGACCATCAATATTCATACAAATTTTTTTTCCTTGTACACTGAAAAAGTAATCATAGATATTTTTGTAGTATTGGGCTAGAATTCAATCAAGTGATAAATGGGTAAAAAGAACTGACTGAAAAGAAATTTTTCCTATTTCAGTATCGTTATGAAATCATTACAGTACTAAAGGTAGTGCTGTTATGAAACTGAGCATTATTTTTAGTTATATTTTTCGTTTTGTGATTGTCAGTCCTGACCTCAGATCCTCTCAATTTTCAACTCAAATCAATTCAAATTCTGTAATCTGAGGGAGGATCGATTATGGTATGGGGTGGACATCTTTGACTACTAGCACAGACCTAGTGGTCGTTGATAATGGAGCTATGAATGCTGATAAGTATAAAAGGAACATTCTTGAAGAGTATGTAGTGCATTGGTGAAAATTTAATTTTTATGAACGATGATGCCAGACCCCATCGTGCGCGCATCGTTCGGGAGTACCTTGAAGAGGTTGAAGTCTCTCGATCTCAATCCAATTGAGAAGGTTTGGGACAACCTCAATTGAAGGCTGAGAAGTTCAGAAAATCATCCCGCTACTTTTAATGACTTAGGAATCCAACTCGGGGATATCTGGGAAGTTTCAGATCAGAACAGTTTAAGATCACTCATTTTTAGTATGAACCGTCGTTGCCGAGCTGTAATTAACGCAAGGGGTGGAAATACCAAGTATTAAATCACTTATCAGCATTTCAGTATTTTGAATATTTTTCATTTCTCTTCTTCCAGATATGATTCGGTGAAATCCTGAATTTTTCTTCCATTTAATGTGTCTTAACCTTCCCGATAGAACATAAAAAATAAGTTATAAAGTCAATGTAGAGTTAACTTTCATAAAAATTGAGATTTTTTTACGCAGTGTACTTTCAGATGAAAGTACATGCAGATCATGAATACACATTTAGAACGTAAGTCTAAATCTCATTCTTATGATGATCAATAAAGAAAACACATTTGAAGATAATGTTTTTCATGAAAAGATATCGATAATAATATTTAATGATCCTTTCGAATTAGTCTGCTACAGAAAATAAATAAATAATAACAAATAATGACGAAGGCCTGGATCAAACATAGGCTAGAGTGCATATATAAAATCTCTCGATAAAGATATTTTCATAATATATCGAAGCCGATAAGAAAATCAGAAGTAGCAAAAAAAAAATTTATATCATTTTTGAATTGGTATTGCGCAATTTCTAAAGTCAGTGTGAAGTCACTATAAAAGTTCATACCCAGATTGAAATGGGGACGACTGATACTTGGATGTTTGATGATTAGGGATACATAGTCTGTTATTTGTACAAGCTTCGCCTCTCGATCCGCCTGAAATGGGATATGTAGCTTATGCGCTCGCATTTGCATCCAAATTTTCTCCACATCAAGTGCGCATTTCGGATAAATGAGTAGTTGAATATGCGATCTTAAAACTGGTCAAAAATGGTACTCCATTTCTTGTCACAATTGTGACGCTCATGCGAGTAAATTTTGAGACCACTTATTCGAACAAAAAATATATTAATTTATAAGGTCAAGATAGAATATATGAGAAAACAAAGAAAAGGAGAGAAGAAACAAAAAAATGGACAATATAAGTGTGAGAATTAATTATGTAGTTAGTTTTTTGATCTGCCTTTTCATCCTCTATCTGGCATAACGCAACTCTTTCTTCACATAGATTTCAAAGTCCTTTTCCGAAATTCAACTTTTCTTCGTCATCACATCTGAAAGGAATGAAAGAATAAGTTAAAATGATTCTTATTTTCATCAACAAGATAGTAACAAGTTCGAATATTTGAGAAATAATATAAGATTATAAAAGATGTACATTTCTCTTTTCCATTCGATGAGTGATTAAGCAACTATAATTTCCAACTTGAGTGTGTTTAACAATTATGTTTCTTCCCAATTTATTAGGTCAACTCATTTTCATTGATGAGAAGATGAAAGTACAACTATTTTCATTCGAATAGGTGTCAAAATCATTGACGAATTTGTGGATATCAAATTTACAAGAAATATTCGAATAACTGCAAAGGTTGTGTTTGACAGTATCGCGGCTACACCTCAAATCAAATACTCACAGGTCACAGGATAAAAACTTCGTGAACAAAGTTTGGCCGTTTCATAGGTGGGAATAATTTCGAGACATTTCTCCACGAAATCCTTGCTGCCGTTACCAAAAACGGCTTGTACTAAAAATGGTTGAATTTGGTATAACGTTAGAAATGCAGTTTTTGAAATTATAAGACATAAAAATTTTGAATGAGATCAAGTTTGATAGCAGTTTCACTGGAGAAATATGTAAATAGTTCAAACCTAGGCTTTTCAAATATGATGATATAGAAAAGATATGAATAACTTAGGAATCTGTACCTATATTATTTAATTTCTAAAAATTAGACCAAACGGAACTCTCGGAGGAGTATTTTTCTTCAAGTATACTCATTCTCCAAATAACAAATCCTTAATTTCATTCGAAAGCTTTTATTAAAATCCAATTTTTTAAAAAGTGCTTGCTTGCCTATTATATGGATATTTGAAATATCTCTAGAACCAAATGCAATAAAAATATTCAACGGCACAAATCAAGACAATTCCCAGCACAAAAATTTTTTTTTCAAAATCAAGAAGTTCTGGGCCAACACACACATAAAAACTTCCTTGTACGATAATTATATGAAGAATTAAATATGAAATATCAAAATATTTGGTTTACAACAATAGGTACTTTACTTACCAATGAATGCACTCAAATTTCAGAAAATCACAGAATAGTAATAATGGATCGAACGAACTAATCGAATCGAATGCTAGTCACTAAATGGTGATAGATCCTGAAGAAAAAACACAAGTCTAAAAATTATTATACGTTGAATCTGTCAAACGCAAACCCACCTCCGTTTCTTCTCACCACTGCGGATTCTTTAGTCCAAACCGGGTTCTCGAGAGAAAAATATGCCGGCTGATTTTAATTAGCAGCAATAAAACACAGATGCGGTTTTTCTACAGTAAAAGTTCAAAGAAATCCCTTACTCAACACTCCTTGGCTATGATTAGTCACATTGCAAACGAATATTTGCATCGCATGGGAATCACATTTGGAATATCTTGATTTGTCGCCAAAATGTTAGGAATTTTTTTTCCACATTGCGTTAATAAAGCGATATCACAAAATTACTAGATTTTGGAGGCCTATGCGACATCACAATGAATATTTTATTCCATGTGGAAAATGTTTTAAGAAAAAATTGACAAGGTTTTCTGAAAGACGTCGAAATATAGTAGATATTGAAAATAAAACCAATAATCTAGTATTCAAAACATTTGACATTCACAGAAATGCTTGCTTGATAGATGCTATGATAGAGTCATAAGTACACACCACAAAGTATTTGGGGATAATGTTTCATTGAAATATGTTAACTTTTAATGAAGATATAACAGTACAATCTGAAAAAAACAAATAAAATTAGGCATGAAAAACAAAATTCCAAGAAGCATTTGTTTAAATTTCAAAATCTTGATGTCAAATTTCGGTGCGACAACCACTAACTGAATAGGAATTATAATTGTTCACTGACATTATATACTTCTTGTATAAATTAACTTATTCTTCAGTTGGAAAATGTCGAGGAAAATGTACTTTTTCAAACTTGAAAATTTTTCTATTGACCAGTCAATATCTCTTTCTACATTTTGAATCAATTCATTTATTTTTTCAGGACAGTCTTAGCCTCAAAATATCATTTTTCAAATAAATTTGGGTCGATATTCGTGCACACCCATGATTACATAAATTTAATTCCTTAAACACAGGCAAATTGTTACACAAATTTTTTAGATTAATGCAGCATTGACAAATTTTGATCGGAACATTCTTCTGTATATTTGTTATTTAAACAAATAACAGTAAAAAGACCAAAACAAAAAACTTTTACTAGACAATTTCACGGAAACCTACTTGTTTGGTTTGAAACGTAGCGAAGGCAAGAATAATTGCAAAGGAGTCCGCATAAACGCAGTCAACAATGAGGACTTGTCGCGATAGTTTTTTGTTTCTCAGCACACTGTTTATGTATGTGAACATTCATTCATTATTCGATTCGATTGATGGTTCCTAGTGAAAACGAGTTAAAAACGCCTTTGAATTTTGATTTTTCTCGCTTATTTCTGTACTTACAGATTAAAATTTCGCTATTTGTTTTGGATAATTCCACGCTTTTGATAATAAAAACCGCTTATTTCTATTGTGTAATTCCGCATCGCATTTTGATTGTGTTTTCAACACCGCATATTAAGAAAGGAAAGTTGGGGCAGATTTCCCGCAGCCAAGGGTCCCTGAGAAGAGCTGGGAGTTGTAGCAGAGCCCTCTAAGTCATCAGCCTTAGAAAATTTGGTAAGTCATCATTGTTGACCGCCTTTTTTTTTTCATGAACTTGTTGTTTCATATTGCAATAATCTCGCCTTTCGCTCCGCAAATACAGTCTGCTTTTCTCTAAAATTTTACTGAGCTACCGGAAGTAACATTGGTCCTTCGAGCCGGATGATTTTTGTGGTGAAAATTGTTGATGAGTGAGGGTTGATTTTTCTATTATTATTTTTTTTTCGATTTGCAATCTTTTTCATTCATTGTATTCGGTTGCACTTGGAGTATCTTCGAGAGTTCGCTTTGTTATTTTATAGGGAGCACCTATATAAATAGATGTTGATTTACATTAGAAAAATCAGCATACGCATTTCCCTTTAAAATAGTTAATATCTAATTCGCATCGCTTAATACGCAAAATAATATTGTAGGTACCCTTATCTACATTGCATGTGTTGAAGAGTTACTTCGATATATTTGTGGTAACCACGTTTATGCACACACCAGGCATATATTATAGCTAAATTTATTCAATCTTCTTTATTGATTTTCTTGTTTTGAATTGCGGTTAGTTTAAATTGAAATGGCTGACGTAAAACTAAACCAAATTCAACAGAAATTCTTGTCTTAGCGAGATAACGGCATTGCTAGATCTTGCTACTCGAGCTAAAGTAGACAGAACACTTGGAACATCGTTCAAAATCCGATTTACCGAACTCGACGAAGTCAGAGAGGAATTCAATAAACAACATCAGATCATTCTTTCTCTCTTATTCCAAGATGATGATGCTGATATGGAGTCGGAAGAGGCCATCCGAACGCAGTTTCAAAATGACTATTTTGCGATCAAAACTATCTATACTGAATTATTTGATCCAAACCTAGCCAATTTAGATACTTCAGCTCATTCGGTGTTCACGCGGAAACAAAGTTCAGCTTCTTGCATTTTAAACCACTCTACGCCACAGGTTCGTCTTCCTAAGATTGAGATAAAGAAGTTTAGAGGAGATTATACGCAATTTACCACCTTTATTGACTTTTTTGACGCTTTGGTGCATAATAATTCTTGTTTGAATGACATTGAAAAATTTAATTATCTAATTTCATCATTAGAAGGTCCGCCGCTGTCTTTGGTTCGTACGTTACCGATGACTGCTAGTAATTATCAAACCGCTTATGATTCTTTAGTTAGTCGTTTTTCTAATGAACGGTTAAGAGCTCAGGCACATTGGAATGCTCTTGAAAATTCTCCAAAAATCAATTGTTCTGATTATAACGCCCTTCGTAAATTATTAAATAATTTCACTGAAAATATCGCTGCGCTTCGCAATTTGCAGTTTCCAGTTGACTCATGGGACTTCGTTTTATTTATGATGATGATAAAACGGTTGGATAACGCAACAGTTACTCGCTTCGAAATGGAAAACGGCTCATCCTCTATTCCCGAATTTCAAACACTACTTGACTTCTTGAACAAATATTGCACCGCAATGGATACACTGGGAGCCTCATCCGCAGTTCCCCGTTCTAATAACCATAATAAGCCATCTTCTAGCTGTAAACGCATCGCATCCTTCTACACTGATGATAATAAGGATCAGTTCAACAAAAACGCATCGCCATGTTGTTCACTTTGTAAACTAAACCACTCGATAATTTCTTGTCCAAAATTCGCAGAAAAAACTCCACAAGAACGCCACGCTTTCGCTAAACAGAAACACCTCTGTTTCAATTGTCTCAGTTCAATTCACGATCTTCGGAATTGTAAGTCTATACATACTTGTCGCAGATGTCATCAAAAACATCACACTTTATTGCATCTTGATAAATTCACTACAAATGAAGACAGAAGAGTGGAGGTTGTACCGTCAACCTCGTCCAGTAATGATGATACTACATTTTCGGCAAGAGTTGATATCTCGAAGGCGTCATCCGTTCTATTATCCACCGCATTGATTGACGTGCGTGATAGTTTCGGTATGTTTCATACATTACGCTGTCTCTTAGATAGTGGCTCTATGTCATCCTTCATAAGTAAGAAGGCAGCTAATATGTTGGGTTTGCCTCGGCATAAAATGGAAATAAATGTTAAGGGCCTAAATTCAATGAACAGTATCGCTCAACATGGTTCCATAACCATCTCTTTCCGCCCAGTCGAATCACAATCACCTATCTTTGTTACCGATGCTATAGTTTTAGACCGGATATGCGACAAAGTTCCTGCCTCTCAGGTTCCCAAAAGTGCTTGGTCGCAGTTCTGTAATCTGAAATTAGCAGATGCTCATTTTCACACACCCGGTATAATTGATATACTGCTTGGCGCAGACGTTTTTTCCAAAATTGTTCTCCCTGAAAAAATTGTAGGCAAGCCAGGACAGTTGGACGCAATCAATACCGTGCTCGGTTATGTTTTGATGGGAAGATTTGAATGCAATTCAAATAATTCTATTTCCGCCCTATTCGCTTATCCAACTGAATCAAAGTTGGACTTTTCGCTCCAAAGGTTTTGGGAACTCGACTCTGTTCCTCTATTTGATGCATTGTCACCAGAAGACAAAGAGAGTGACAAAATATTCGCCGACACACATTTTCGTGATCTTGAGGGAAGATACGTAGTTTCTCTTCCTTTTCGCAATGTATTACCTAGATTTAGTGGCATTCGTGATTTAGCAATTAGTCGGTTTATATCTCTAGAGCGAAGACTCCTTCGGAACCCCAATCTTTATCGGCTATACTCTGATTTTATGCGCGACTACCTTGATTCTGGTCATATGGAACGTGTTTGCGAGAGCTCCTTAAATGAAAATTGTTTTTATTTTCCGCATCACTGTGTCGTTAAAACGCAAAACGATCAGATTAAATTACGCGTTGTTTTCAATGCCTCCGCCAAGTCTCCTTCGTTGAGAGAGGGTTCACTTAACGACCATTTACTCACTGGGAAAAAACTTCAACAAGACATTGTGTCTGTGTTGTTACGTTTTCGCTTGCACGAATATACAGTATGTGCCGATATTCGACAGATGTATCGAATGATACGGGTCAGAAAAGATCACGTGGATTACCAACGCATTATTTGGAGATTTTCTCCTCAGGAAGATCTTCAAGACTATAGATTGCTAACCGTGACGTACGGTGTTAGTAGCGCTCCGTACTTGGCTCTCCGAACGTTAAGTCAATTAGCTGATGATGAAGGAAAGGCTTTTCCCCTAGCTTCAAGGGCATTGCGGGAGGATACTTACGTTGATGACATCATCACTGGAAGCTCTACGCTAGAAGGTGCGAGACGTTTAAGATACGAGTTAGTTGACCTTCTCAAAAGGGGTCAATTTGAGCTCAGAAAGTTCGCCTCTAATAGTCCCCTCATTCTAACCGACTTACCATCAACCCATCTTTCGATTGACCCAGTATCATTTGATCGTGAGAATGAATACACATCATTGAAGGTCCTAGGTTTATTGTGGGACCCACCAAATGATGTATTTCGCTTTAGTGTGCAACCTTCAAACCGCCCTCGTACTAAACGCAACCTCTTATCGCAGTTAGCACAGATATACGACCCGCTCGGATTTTTATCTCCGATTACCTTCTTCCTGAAACATTTACTTCAGAAAATATGGTCGTCTGGCATAAATTGGGATGAAGAACCATCTGCTGATATTGTGAGAGTTTGGGATAAATATAGCTTTCCTCGCAAAATAAGTGTATCAGACGCGGTATCATATGATTTGTTGGGTTTCTGTGACGCATCAGAAAAAGGCTATTGTGCTGTCGTTTACCTTCAAGTTATTGATAGGAACAATGAAAGGTCCTTCAAATTTCTCTGCGCAAAAACTAAAGTTGCACCTCTCAAGCGGATAACAATTCCTAGATTAGAACTTTGTGCTGCCGTTTTATTGTCTAATCTTTTGTCCTTTTGTCTTCGCATATTCGAGGGTGTCGTATGTTTCCGAAAGGTTTGTGCATTTTCGGATTCTCAAATCGCTCTTGATTGGATAAAAGGGCAACCGCAACGCTGGCCTGTATTCATATCTAATCGAGTCGCTCATATTCAAGGAAAAATTCCGTCCGCTTCTTGGCATCATGTTGATTCTTTGAATAACCCAGCTGACGCTGGCTCCCGCGGTTTGTTACCATCAGAATTAGCTCATTGTGCTCTTTGGTTTGATGGTCCTCGAAAGATATTGGAGTGTTTCGATTCGTATGTCGCGAGAAGTGAACATGCACCTCTTCCACATCCTGATGCAGGTCTTTCATGTTTACAAACTTCGGAGCAGTCATATTTGGACAACTTATCCCTTTTACTAGATCGCTTTTCCTCCTTTTCGAAAATTCAAAGAATTCTTGCATTTGTCATTCGCTTCACCGCTAACCTTAAACGTCCGCTTTTTAAACGTTGTGGTTCCTTGTTACCTTCAGAATTAAATGAATCTCTCCTTCTTTTAGTAAAAGTAACTCAAAGGGCTCATTTTTCTGAAGAACTTAATCGAAAGGTATATTCCCGAAATTTTCGGAAGCTGAATGTATTTCTTGACGACTCTGGTATTTTGAGAATAGGTGGACGAATTGATTCATCTTGTCTTTCCTATGATGGTAAACATCCTATCCTTCTTCCTCGACAAAGTCGCTTGACAACCTTGATTATTGAATTCTACCATAAAAAATATTTACACGCCGGTTTACGAACAACTAGCTTTCTTCTTGCTCAACGGTTCTGGATATTGGGAGGTAGACGTGCCATTTCTTCAGTTTTGTCTCGATGTGTGCAGTGCTTTAGAGCTCGTCCAAAGAATTTTCAACCCCCTATGGGAGATTTGCCCGCAACTAGAATTTCGCAGGTGAAACCGTTTAGTCACAGTGGAATTGATTTTGCAGGACCTTATTCCATCACTATGGGACGACATCGTGGAGTCAAATCAACCAAAGCCTACGTATGTTTATTTGTTTGCTTCGCAACGAAAGCTGTCCATCTAGAACTGGCTACAGATTTGACAACTGAGACTTTCCTTTCAGCTCTTCAACGATTTATTGCACGTCGTGGACGAGTCAGTCATCTCTACAGTGATTGCGGTACAAATTTCGTAGGCGCTCATCGTGCGATTGTCAATTGCATGAAGAATGCAGCGGAAAAAGAGGTGATCACTTGGCACTTCAATCCTCCATCTGCTCCTCATATGGGTGGTTTATGGGAGGCTGGAGTTAAGGCTGTAAAATCGCATCTTACTAGAGTTCTCGACAATCAGATTTTGTCGTATGAAGAATTCTACACCTTGTTGTGTTTGATTGAGGCCATATTGAATTCGCGTCCCTTAGAAGCTCTATCTTCCGATCCTGAGGATATTGCTGCTTTGTCTCCAGGCCATTTTCTCACCCTAGAACCTCTTACTGCATTACCTTATCCAGATATTTCACATTTAACGCTTAATCGCTTAAGTCGTTGGCAACTGCTTCAGCGTTTGCAGCAAGATTTCTGGAGAAGATGGCATCGCGAGTACTTGCATACTTTACAGCAACGCTCAAAGTGGTTCATTTCCGAAGAGAAAGTCCCCACTATCGGAGAGCTCGTCTTAATAAAGGACGAGAGAGTTCCTCCTTGTGAGTGGCTACTTGGAAGAATAACAGCTCTGAGTAGCGCGAAAGATGCACGTTCAAGAGTCGCATCTGTCAAGACCAAAAATGGTGTTTTGCAGAGACCTATTGTTAAATTATGTCCTCTGCCAATCACCTAGTTTTCCTACCTCTATCTTTATTTTACTCTTTTAAACCAATTAATCTAACCTTATTTTGTATTTTTTTTAACTTTTCAAGCTCGATTTATCAGCATTCACTCATCATCAATTGAACATTATGTTTTTTTTTTGTGTTTTGATCGACTTCTTCGCGCCGGGAAATGTTTGGTTTGAAACGTAGCGAAGGCAAGAATAATTGCAAAGGAGTCCGCATAAACGCAGTCAACAATGAGGACTTGTCGCGATAGTTTTTTGTTTCTCAGCACACTGTTTATGTATGTGAACATTCATTCATTATTCGATTCGATTGATGGTTCCTAGTGAAAACGAGTTAAAAACGCCTTTGAATTTTGATTTTTCTCGCTTATTTCTGTACTTACAGATTAAAATTTCGCTATTTGTTTTGGATAATTCCACGCTTTTGATAATAAAAACCGCTTATTTCTATTGTGTAATTCCGCATCGCATTTTGATTGTGTTTTCAACACCGCATATTAAGAAAGGAAAGTTGGGGCAGATTTCCCGCAGCCAAGGGTCCCTGAGAAGAGCTGGGAGTTGTAGCAGAGCCCTCTAAGTCATCAGCCTTAGAAAATTTGGTAAGTCATCATTGTTGACCGCCTTTTTTTTTTCATGAACTTGTTGTTTCATATTGCAATAATCTCGCCTTTCGCTCCGCAAATACAGTCTGCTTTTCTCTAAAATTTTACTGAGCTACCGGAAGTAACACTACTTATACCCTACATCATAGAATAGGTACCTCAACAGAAACAGCAGAATGATGGAGAAACTATGGAGTCAAATTATTTCATAAAAATTGAGAAAAACGAGGAATCATTTATTTAAATTTCGAAAGTTATGTTCATTTGACTGTTCATTATTGTAATAATTGTATTATAAATACCTCATGATAAAACATCTCCTAACCTGTGAATTGAAAATGGTATTCATTCCGATGATGAAATCATCTATCTTTCAAAAATGTTCACGGTGTGGCCTCCGTAAAGGCAAAGAACTTTTCTTTCTTCTTATTAATATAGAGGGTAGGTTCATTTACAACTGGTCGTTAAAAGCAAATGGTGTAATTTTTCGAAATCATGGTATTGGGAGTCCCGCTGGTTGAATTCGAATTCGAAAAGTAGTTGCAAGCGGTTTACAGATTAACAAAGAATTCAGACAGTCTCTTGAATATGTATGAAAATAAATTAAAGCAGACTTGAAAGTCAATACATCACTATCAATACAGTCAAAGGCAAAAAATGGAAGAATCGTCGATGAATCCACCAGATCCAATTGCAATACACTCTTTGGGTGTACTTGTAGGAAAAAGTAAAGAGCAGGTTTTCTGGATCGTTTCGGTATCACCTCCTTCACGAAAACTTCCGTTCGATTTCGCAGAGGATAAAGTTCCCGATATTTTCCTCTTTTAATCGAAGGTAGAATCCCAGCACTCCAGACGATGAGATCAAGGTTCGATAATAAAACGGGAATTCGGAGGTAATTGGACGACAAATTCGAATCAATTGGTGGAAAAAACAATCCTGAATGGGATTTTTAGCGTAATGAGATTTCAGCAAATGGCAAGATCCCAAACCAGCATCTTTTGTATCATCGACCCGAATCGGACCTAAAAGGAGAAATAAAGTGAGAAATGTTTTTTTTATAGATTGAATAATTCCTTTTGGATTCAATGAATAGCTTGATGCTTTTGAATGCTCAATTTGTGAGAATTCAATATTAATTGGAATTTCCTTACATAACAAATCTTCAATTTCGACCTTGAAAACATTTTGAAACGCCTCTTTCTCAGAGGATTAAGTATTAATCTCCCTAGGCAAAAATGACTTCAAGACTTTGGAATATGAAAGATGGGGATTGAAAGCAAACTGGCAAGAACCAAGAAAAGCAGCAAATATAGAAAAATATGGATTTTGTGTGGATGCAAAATATAGCAGGTTACATTGTGAATAGAACAAGATCAGTATAGTAGTATCATTGTATTAAGAAGGAAAGATCCTGTCTTCATACAATGGTAATATCCCTAGGACATCGATAATTGACGAGATAATTTTATGATAATCGAAAACTCGTTAATTTTTACCAAGCAACGAGCTTGAAAAATGTGTCATAAAATTATGAGGCAGTTGTTAATATCAGAGTAGTTTTGGAAAAAAAACACAATTAATTCATTTATCGAATTGGTTGAGGCTTTCGCGGCCATCGTTCAATGTGACACTTTCGAGCATTTAGGCCTAAATTCTCGAAAGAACATGTCACAATTCATTTATCGTTCATTAAAAGAAAGTGAAATCATTATAATTTCATGAGATTCATTGGTTGTCTCTACAATAAAGGATCTATTACTATTCATAATATTTATTATCTTGGTGTGGTGTCCTTGATCGAAGCTGAAGTATGGTTTCATTGAACTTTGATTGCTATGACCAGTAATTACCAGCAATTTTTGTTCTCCTAAACCATATTTGATTCATTCCGGTCTTGGCTCTTGATATTCAATATTCAAGCCACTTGACGGATCATACAGGCTAAGGCGGATCACTTGTAAATTATTTTACTGATAATTATGCAATTATGTATTCTCAAAGTCATGAAACTGAAAAATTCGCCTCCATTTGGCCACTAGTAAGTTGATGTCTGTTGGTATTTTGGTTGTGACAATTCAAACGTTCGAAGTTATTAAACGAAAATTGTCATACTTTCAGTTTTTCAAAAATAGCGAAAACATTGCTGCTGTTGTTGATTGGCTCGAAATGCCAATCATTTTGAAACGGACTATGTATAGTCTAAGGCTGCACCTGGTCAAGAAGCTGCTTAAGGATACTCTCTCATATATTAAAGGACGTAATAAGAGAAGAACGATGTGAGAAGAACCTTACGAGTATCTACAGGTAAAATAACTTGGTGATGCCATTGAGTTATATTTCAATATTCAATTATGGTATGGTCATCAGTGTAAGCATTAAATCCCTAAGACGACCTGCATAAAAGTTGTAAGCATGACAATGTCGTCAAGAAATCGCAGACCACGATATTGGAAGACCCGAAATAACTTGGGAATTGGGCAACCCAAGACAAGGCTTGAAACGATATGAAAAGGATTTATACAGGGTGCTTCACGAAGACCGTTGATTGGAATATTTTGAAGCATTTTGAGCATTGTTGGAGTTAGGAGACAGAATTTCTTCGAAAGAACTCAGTTTCTTTATTCAGATGACTCTTTGAATCATACATGGCTTTGATATATCATTTGCACATTTTTCCTAGAAAATTTAGCTGAAATCTGATCAAAACTTCGGAATTTTCTCGAATAGAGCTTCATCGCTATGTTGATCATTTTTAAAGTTTTGAATACAAATTTCTAATTTGATTGAACATACATATAGGGTATTTCGATCTTAATTTCCCAGTTGGCAGCTACTCATGGGCAGTTTGAAAATGTTCACGTCAGCCAGATTCAACGTTTTACGTCAAGACTTGCGTTTACGTGCTAGTCAAACGTAAATAAAACACAGCAAAAACCACTGAAAATTCCTCTAGTAAAGAATCTTTTGAGAGAGATGAGTGGAATCCACATGAAGACTGTGGAAGGTGCTCTCTAATTCAAACCCAGTGGCGGCTTTAGGGGGTGGCGAACGGGGCAATCGCCATGAGCCCCGCCCTTGGAGGGGTCTCGCGCGCAAAGACTCGAGCAAATTTTGATATTGAGTTAAATCTCTAATTATTTATAAAGGTTTAGACATAAGTTTAAGTTCCAAAAAAGTTTCATATCGAATACATTCATTCGAAACAAAATTGAAAAAAAAATAATGTAGTTTTTGAATATTGCGACTTGTCGGAACTTTCAAATATTCAATTGAGGCACAAGATGTTCGATCCACCAGATCAGTAGGAAAAATAGAATGTAGAATGAAACAACACAATTAGGGTAAAAATTATCTATTTCTTATTTTTGAAACATAGATTAATTCAAAATAGTAATCATCGAAATGAATACCATTTTCAATTCCCAGGCTCAGAGATCTTTTATCATGAAGTTGGAGAAATGATATTAGATTTTGTCACTGATATGAGAGATATACCGGTTTCGGCCTTGTTGGATCACATCAGTATCCCGTACATCTCAGGACAAAATCTTCATAAAAAACTTCGAAATTTGAAGCAATTGGTTTTGAAGTAATGAGCAAAATATTACAAAGTACTAAGGTGGTGACATCCAATTGCGTCAAAATGAAGATTCACATCTCACATCTCCAATCAAATGCAAAAAAAAAAATCTGTACTTCCTCTTTCACTGAATGAGATTTTAGCAGTGGCTCTATTCAGGGCCTGCTTGCTAGTTTCTCAAAGTGATGGAAAACGCCCAATTCTTTTTGTGACTGTGAAGCCGGATGTTTTTAAGAAAAAGAAAATTCTTTGCCTTTAGGGAGGCCACATCGAGAACATTTTTGAAACATAGATTAATTCAAAATAGTAATCATCGAAATGAATACCATTTTCAATTCCCAGGCTCAGAGATTTTTTATCATGAAGTTGGAGAAATGATATTAGATTTTGTCACTGAGATGAAAGATGGGTCTCATCAGTATCCCTTTAGTACTTGCTTCAAATTTCGAAATTTTTTATGAAGATTTTGTCCTGAGATGTACGGGCTACTGATGAAACCCAACAAGGCCGAAATCGGTATATCTTTCATCTCAGTGACCAAATTTAATATCATTTCTAAAACTTCATGATAAAAGATCTCTGGGAATCCCTGGGAATTGGAAATGGTATTCATTTCGATGATTACTATTTTGAATTCATCTATGTTTCAAAAATAAGAAAACATAGTTAGATAATTTTTACCCTAGTTGTGTTGTTTGATTCTACATTCTATTTTTCCTACTGATCTGGTGGATCGAACATCTGGTGCCTCAATTGAATATTTGGAAGTTCCGACAAGTCGCAATATTCAAAAACTACATTATGTTTTTTTCAATTTTGTTTCGAATGAATGTATTCGATATGAAACTTGAAAATGGTATTCATTTTGATGATTACTATTTTGAATTCATCTATGTTTCAAAAATGTTCTCGATGTGGCCTCCCTAAAGGCAAAGAATTTTCTTCTTCTTATATTTTCTTATCCCAGATGTTGCAACATCATAAAATATTTATAGCCCTGTTTTTACCGTTCTTTGGCGGTCCCTTTGGAATATTCGTTAAATCATCGTCTTATGCACGAATTTATTTCATTGTAGAGAATCTCGGAAGGATGAGCACAAAATCTGTTTTTTTTTCGATTTTGTGATTAGGTATGCGAAAACTGGGTTCAGTTTTGTTATATTCTATTTTTTCTGACGAAAAACTTCCATTGTTTTGGGTTATTCATTCACACTTAGAGGTCATTTAAACATTTTTCGAATAAATTCAAATTTTTTCTTGTTATTGAATTAAGAAATCAATTCAATTCCAGAAAGTTACTGAAACTTATTCCTTCAGTGTGGCTTTTGTAAGTTTGAATTTGGATACCAACAATCCATTGAATTCATCCAATACATCATATTTTAGCATCAGAAACTCAAAAGTATCTAAGTGGCACAACACTAATCCAAACTGTTCCGAGCTTCAGAGCTTGATATAACTAGGACTTGACGCCCTCAATCAAACTGACCATTAGTGGCTCCTCTATAGCTTGGACAATCCCAGAAGAATTCATATATGGTGGATTTTGCAGAGAAATTTTCGATACAAATATTATAAGAAATCACTGTATTCAATAGAAATATGTTTACAAGATGGTGACATTTCCCATGAACTTTCTCTTCTGTTCATCTGGATGATAAAAATAAATAGAAAATTTAATACAGCTGGGATTGAAGAACATGTTTTTCAAGCCGTCAAAAAAACATAATGAAAGAATTCATTATCATAAATTATGTAGTGTCCTTATTATCATGAATTTGATCTGATGGAATTCTTTTTGTAGTGGAAGGACGGGAAAAGATAACAATTCTTAATAATTTGCCAACGTTTCGATCATTTAATATTTTTTTTGATCTTCCTCAGGGCTCATTATTTGAATTTATAATTATTAAGAATTGTTATCTTTTCCCGTCCTTCCACTACAAAAAGAATTCCATCAGATCAAATTCATAATAATGAAAGAATTAGAGCAGTTCTTTATATCCGAGGTTATATCATTGCAAAAATGCAGAGGTCAAGGATATGATAACGGGACCAATATGCGTGGTGAAAAAAGTGTTGTCCAAAACTGTAGTTGTTGAAATGAATTCACTTGCTCTCTTTCTACCTTGTGGCATTCATAGCTAGAATCTAATCCTAGAAGTTGCAGCAGCGTATTGTGTCCTAGCAAAATCTTTTTTTGATTTGCTACAAAGGTTGCATATTCTGTTTGCCAGCTCATCTCGGAGGTGGGTTATTTTAAGGGATCATGTGAAAGCCTTATCACTAACACCGCTTTTTGAAACTAGATTCACGAAGGAAAGAGGGCCTCGCGGAAACCCCCCGCCCAGGACCTCGCAATGGGTAAGACCGCCCCTGTTCAAACCAATCTCCCAATATTACAACTTCGAGTATACCATCGATATACGAGTATAACTCAAATTTTCAAACACAAATACGAATCGCAAATACCCAATAGTCTGTACCCACTATAATATTTTTAAAGTCCTTCTCATTTAGGTCATAGTCCTTACAGTCATAAAGATTAATTTATTTAATCGTTTTTCTTTTCAAATTCTATGATATTTCTTTGGCTCGATTTATGTTAACTCAATTTCCTCACGTTTTCGTCAAAGATAACATTACGTCAATGCCATTGATGCCTTCCTTGGGATCTAAATGAACGAGTTGGGTGAAGAACAAGAGTTTCTTGCGGTCGAAGTTCCTGGAAGGCTGAATGATGCCACGACGACCCCTGTTCAGGATAATAATAATTATAACATTTACGTTTAATGAACACTTCAAGTATCTAATGTTTTCTGTGGCACAGCTCAACTTGTTGCATTCGAATTCCTGAAAATTGTTTCAGATATATTGAGGGATGCCGATCTTTAAAATTGTTCCGTAAAGCTCAACTGTCGGTTACAACAGAGAAAACTTTCCCCATGTTGCGGAATTACTTTACGTGTCAGATAAATAAATCGAATTGACCTGACTTTGCAGGGCAAAGTTGCGCCTCGCAGAGACATGTATAATTTAATTTTCACGAGTCGGACTCCGGCATGTTAATTTCGTCAAATTGACCCCTTCAATGGACGACGACCGAAAAACTGGAAATGAAATTCATTACTTCGGAGCCGCTGAGGCGTAATTGAATTAAACTGCGCTTTTTCATTCTCTAAGGTACCAACGTGAGTAGAAGAGTGGTAACGGCTGTCGAAAATAACGCATCTGATCCCCCGCGAAATCAATACGAGCCTAAAGGTTGGAAATTAAATTTTACGGACGCTTTTCGAGATTCATTATTCTATTTATTCAACGAGAATACAAATCTCCGTGGAATTGAGATTCTGGCAATCGAGAATAAGGACTGAAAATCATATTCTGAAGTTTCTGCACTGATGATTATCACTGTATAAGGAAGTTCTTGTCTGACCGTTACAATATTGAGCATTATCGCCCTAGTTATCCTACGTCATAATACACTAACATTTTCTAACAGAAATATGAAACGTCAAATCATATGGGTATGTGAAGTTGGCACAAAGTTGAAAGTACTAATTCTGAAACTACCCTAAATATTTAGTGCCTAATTAGTGCCTATTAGTGCCGTATAATTCATTGAAAGGACTATTCTAGTTTTTGAAAAATTGACAAGTGAAAGTTCTGAACTCACGTTCTCTCGAACTTTTTTGAATTACCTTGGATCGAAATACCAATATTTAGTGCTTAATAAGTGCTTTCGGAATCAAAGGAAAATATGAACTCTTTTCATGATATCGGAGATTATTTCCTTTAGTGATGACTTCACGTTTTCCTTGAGACCATTCTGTTCGGATGTAATCTTGAAAGATTGCCTTGCGGACTCAACGCCGAATATTCTCTCACTTACATAAAAGTTTAAACTTACATAAAAAACATCATTTAGAAATTCTCATAAGAATTTCTTGATCTGCTCTCGGGACAATCCTGCTGATTTCTTGCTGTTTCTTCGAACATTTTGATTTCAGTTTTTTTTTTGTAATGTAGGTAACATTGACCTTAGTATCGAAAAGTCTTCATACCCTCCAATGTTGTGGACTGTTTCAGATTTCGTTGGAATCAAATATTCATCGGCTTTTACCAGTTAATTTGAAATTATTTCAACAATATTTTTTCAAAAAAAAATCATTGGCTTCACGGAGGCGACACCGACAAAATTTTTGAAACATAGAAAAATTCAAAATAGTAATCATCGAAATGAATGCCATTTTTAATTCCCAGGCTCACAAATCTTTTATCATGAGGTTAGAGAAATGATATTAGATTTTGTCACTGAGATGAGAGATATACCGGTTTCAGCCTTATTTGGCATCATCTCATCTAAAACTTATACCATATCTCCAAATGGAAATTTCTTAGGGTTTTCGCTTCTAGTCTCTGAAACAAAAATGAATAATAAAAAAATTTTAATTATATGTTCCAAAAATTTTTGCGGTGTGGCCTCCGTAAAAGAAAATAATTTTTTTCTTTAAAACACTTGGCTTCACAGTCGCGAAAATAATTGGGCTCTTCCATCTCTTGGGAAAGCTTGCATGAGGGCCCTGATTTAGGGTCACTGCTAAAATCTCATTCAGTAAAAAAGGATGTACAGAGTTCTTTTTAGCTTGCTATTGAAGATGTGGAACTTCATTTTGACGTAATTGGATGTCACTGCTTTGTAATTTCTACTCAGTACATCAAACCTTATTGCTTTAAATATCGAAGTTTTTTAGGATGATTTTGTCCTTGTGGTGTCTTGGATACCGATGATGCTAAATAAGGCTGAAACCGGTAACACTCTCATTTCAGTGACAAAATCTAATATATTTTCTCATGATAAAAGTCCGTGAGCCTGGGAATCGAAAATGACATTCATTTTGATTATTACTATTTCGAATTCTTCTATGTTTCAAAAATATTGTTTCAATCATATCAGAAAAAATATATTTATATAAATACATTTCCCTAGGTTGTCTATACTCATGTAACCATGTCAACCTCGGGAAATATAGTATTTATATTTCCCTAGTTCTAGTTGTAATAATAGCTTTTTCTTTTTGTTGGCAAAGAAGAATTAGGAAATTTTTATTTTTTGTTCTGTAGGAAAAAAATATTAAGTTCTGTTTTTCACGTTCAAGTTCTATACAGATCTCATTCCTAGAAGATGGCCAGAATTTAATGAATCATTCATTTCAATATTTACCCTGTCCACATCCTTGCTGAATACAATGATTATATTCGTGATATTTTGAAGGGTAAATCCGAACATGGGAAGTGAAATAAAGAAACTTATCGAATCAAAAACTTAGCTATAAACTTTTTCACCAATTCGATATGACACTTTTGACTAGATTTCAAGTTTTCGCCTGTTTTTCGGTAATAAAAAACTCATCCAGAGGACCAAATTGTGGAAGTTTGGAAGTTTTCACATAGTTAATACCTTACGGCTTTTAATGAAAGCGGTCGTCATACAACACTGGTAACTTTCAGTCATCAAGACGTTTATTGGTACAATAAGAATTTCCCGAGTTCTTTTTATTGGCTGTTTCTGCTCCAAGAAACTGGGTGATGGTGCAATATGTATCCAATACTTCCTCGAAAGAGGAAGGTCAGAGATTTGTAGGATAGTTGGCTCTGAGGAAGGACCGTGGAAAAATTAATTTTCTGTGTTTCTGCCTATCGTCTGTGAAATTTATTGTGTTTCATAAAGATTCTTCCATACACCATGAAAGTGTAATGAACCCGAAATAGTAAATTTGATATAGTATGAATGAGAATGAATACATTCTAAATGAACGCCGATAATAATAATAAAAATAATAATAATAATAATCTTCATTTATAACCTGAACAGAATTTCCTACATGGTGAATAAATATTAATTTAATATGAGAGTAGATACATAACTTAAATTTATGTCCGCGTCAAATAAGACGCTACTTCACCATGAAGGGAATTGCATTATCGAGAAGAAAGTTAGTTAGAATGTATTGTTAGATCATGCCTACTAACACTGATAGTAGTATTAAATGATTTTCTCTATTTCAGTATCGTAATGAGTTATTACAGTACTAAAAATACTGATCTGAATTTTTATTTGAATATCGAGAGTATTTCACAAAACTTGACTGAAATAGAGAAAATATCGTCTAATACTCGTTGCAAAAAGCAATTCCAACACTCATGCTATCGAAAACTCGTCCCTTAGTTGCTCGTTTTCGAACTTCGCATTCGTGTTGGAATAGGAGCTCATTCTGTAATTTGTTTTAGATTATACTATAATTTATTTCAATTTATATGAAATAATATGAGAAATTTATATGTAATATCAAACGCAACTACTTCATGTAATCAATTGCATAATCGGGAAAAATGTCATTCAGCATGTATTATCACCTACTACTACTAATAGATATATGAAATGATTTAATTTATTTCGACTCTCATTTCTGAAACTTTTCATTCAGAGAAGCCCGTCGTGTTTGTGATATTTCAACCTTTATCTTATGTTGTGCCTTGAATATTGACTAGCAACGGCCTTATGATAAAATGAGTTATCGTTTTGTATATTTGAGCCGTTTTAGGGTAGACGCGAAAATGCGATTTTCTGTCGCTCGATCGTTTTGTCGTAAAAATGAAATACAGGGTAACCATTTGAAAACGAAACAGACGAGATATCAGAAATAAATTTTTTCGATAGAAATGCTCGGACAGGTCGATTTCTGTTCCGACGGGGACAACTTGAGATGTAGGTTACGGACGCATAGCGCTTCAACCCTACTACTAATAGATATATGAAATGATTTAATTTATTTCGACTCTCATTTCTGAAACTTTTCATTCAAAGAAGCCCGTCGTGTTTGTGATATTCCAACCTTTATCTTATGTTGTGCCTTAAATATTGACTAGCAACGGCCTTATGATAAAATGAGTTATCGTTTTGTATATTTGAGCCATTTTAGGGTAGACGCGAAAATGCGATTTTCTGTCGCGCGATCGTTTTGTCGTAAAAATGAAATACAGGGTGGCCATTTAAAAACGAAACAGACGAGATATCAGAAATGAATTCTTTCGATAGAAATGCTCGGACAGGTCGATTTCTGTTTCGAGGGGGACAACTTAAGATGTAGGTTACGGACGCATAGCGCTTCAACCCTTGCTACTACAACCCTCAACCCCAATTTTTGAATAGGGGTGAGTGATACCTCATTTGAAAGGTACTTTTATACTGATTTCAGCACAGTAATTGTTTTTTCATTTTACGCATTAGTTTTCGAAATACAGGGTGGCCATTTGAAAACGAAACATGAGATTACAGACGAAATAAATTTTCTCGATAGAAATGCTCGGTTGCTACTACAACCCTCACCCCCAATTTTGAATAGGGAAGAAGGGGTGAGTGATACCTCATTTGAAAGGTTTTTCACAAAAAACACTACAAGTGCCATGAAAACACCACTTCATTTTCAAATGCTTAGTCAAGAATATTTCGAGAACTAATGCATAAAATGAGAAAAACAATCACTGTGCTGAAATCAGTATAAAAATACCTTTCAAAGGGGTTATCAGTCACCATATCTTCTGTATTCAAAAATTGGGGGTGAGGGTTGCAGTAGCAAGGGTTGAAGCCCTATGCGTCCGTAACCTACATCTTAAGTTGTCCCCCTCGAAACAGAAATCGACCTGTCCGAGCATTTCTATCGAAAAAATTTATTTCGTCTGTAATCTTGTCTGTTTCGTTTTCAAATGGCCATCCTGTATATACAGTTAAATGGGAATACACGCACATACGACTAAAAAGTCGCATTTTCGAAGCGACTCTATTGTCCCAATTGCAACAATTTAATCGCAATTCAGTGGCTTTCGGAATCCGAACTTCTTTGGTTGAGTGTGAATTCGTTTTCTTTAATATTATTAGGTAATAGTAGAGCTACAACACAAACGATGTCCTGTCGCGCGACTGGATAATCGCAATCGCCAAGAAAGAAATACTTGCGACTAATAAATCACAACCACATTCAGTAATATCGTGTATTTTCCTGAAATCCACTTGTTTTGTAGCTTTATGATCACGAGCCAAATAATATTGACTACAGAACGCTTTTAACTGTATGTTTTTCATTTTTGCGATTCAAGGTATCCGAGCACATGCGATTTTCTGACGAGCGATCGTTTAGTCGCAAAAATGAAACACATGCATTTAAATGGGAATGCAAGCACATGCGACTAAATAATCGCCGCGAATAAACAGTCGCATTTTTGAAGCCACGCGATTGTCCCGAATCAGAATGAATCAAACTTGCGACAATTCAATCGCAATTCAGTTGCTGTCGAAGTCCGAACTTGGGAGGGGGGCACTTTATGAGGTCCTATTGTTAACATTATTTGGCTCGTAATATAGAGCCAAGCAGTTTTCGAGAAAATCCAGTATCTCATTTTCGATTTTTCATTTTCAATGGATAACCGCAGTCGATTTTCGTTTATGTTCAAGAGACATACTTCATAGTTCCTCAATTGAAAACTGAGGATCTGACCTGAACTTGTATAGTCAAATCAATGATGGACTGCAGTCCGCGGACTGTCAGTTTTCGATTATCAGATCAGGTCTCACGATTTAACTGTATCGTGTGTAGGCGTTACAGACCTTTACTGTCAGTTCAAATCGACAGTCCTGGGAGTGCAGGCCGCCGGATCGTGTATAGTGAGTTCAATTTGCTGTTGAGAAAATCATTGCAGGTTGGTCTTGAGGTTTCTGAAATTGTAGACATCGTTGACTGTTTTGAGGTTGCCTTCTCTATATGGTCGAAATATGTTGGTCGAAATATGGTGGTGGAGAAGAGTGGGCAGGCTGGAGTATTTGGGTTGGCTGTCGAACAAATTTCCAGGATTTTCGATTGATGAAGAAAGAAAAATGGTGAAGGAGCAAATAAGGTCACTCCAAGAAAGGTCCCAACGGGAACATAATTTGAGTTTGATTCAGAATAGTGGTAATGAAATGAAGGTTGTGTGGAGTATCGAAAGGAAAATTTAGAGCAAACAGGTAAGAAAGGATTCGATAAGGTTGTCTGTGGGTGAAGTATTGTTGGATAATGTTGCATATTGCATAGATCAGTGAGTTTTCACTACCGACTTCTATGAAAAATAAATAACTCTTTCCGGATGATTCGCAATTTATTAAACCTACGAATCGATGGTTTTCAACCGCTTCAGAAATTTCAGAATATATATGAATTTAATAAAAAAACAAGCGTCCTGCAGAAATTAATGAAGTGCCTATAAATGTACTAAAATATTGCAAGTATGTTTTTTCTCATCATTTGAATAATTTGATAAAGATGTCTGTTTTCATCGGTGTACTTCCAGAGTTGTTGAAATTATCGCGGACCCTGCCAGTTTTTAAGAAGATAATTACCGACCAATAACCGTTTTTGGCGACTTTTCTAAAATCTTAGAAAAAATAAAATACTATCGCTCAATCAATTATCTTGAGTACTTCTGTGGTAAATATAGAAATATGTAATTCACATTTTCAAGAGTGAAATTATTAGATGAACTTATATCGGGAACTCAAAGGGTTAATCAATCCTATTTCGTGCCTCAGGGCGATAACGTTAAGTCAGCGCTTATAAAAAAACCTAACCCTTCTAAATTTGTTTATACCTGAAGATGAGAGAAATATCACATCGCCAAACGTAAAATCGTTTGCTCAACGAGTATGAAAAACCGGACACTTCGAAATTTGTTTATTTTATTCCTGAAAATGAGAGAAATACTACAGCGCCACATGGGATAATGTTTGGTCGGAGCTTATTATATTATTTATTATTTGTTTCACGAAAGGGGTTTCGTCGGACTCAAAACGCCACCTTACGTTTTGTTCGGTTACGTCTAGGAACGAAGGAAAAAACGATTTAAAAAAATCGACTTCTTTTGTTTTCACGAAACCCCCCTAATTATCTTCAGGGTATCGAAAAAAGACCCCTTTGAAAATATCAGCTCCAAATAATAACATTTAAAGTTCGCTCATCAATTATTTTTATTTTGCCTACTAATAGCAGGGTAAAAAATTCTTTTTGCAATAAAAAATTCCTAGAACACAAACCAATAGACGGATTTCTTTGTGTGATACATTTCCGTGTGGGCAATCAGATACTCTATAAATATGTGTTTCACGATAAAACGGCCGCTTCAAAAGTTATTCGATTCGATGCTAATATTGAGGAAAAAAATTATAAAAAAAAATCGAGAAAACAAATAATGTCGATTTTTTTAAACAGTCTAATATATACCTATTCCTATAATGAGTGTAATTGTTGAATTTCAGTATGGTGAAATTTTTTCACAAATTTCAGAAATTGATTCTCATCCCATCCATTCAGTTATTTGATTCTTATAGGAACCTCATTTTCCAACATTTTCACGGTTGGACGATGCTTTTCGAGAGGAAGATCCCAATTTTGTTCCAATCTCGTCAAATATTGAAATAAGCACTACGTAAAGTATTTAAATATTCGACGAGATTACATAACAATGTGTACAAGTATTTAATTTGTAAAATAGTGTCGAATTGAAACTGAGGATTGTTTGAATTATCCTAGATTCGACTCTGGACAGACAACCTGGAGCTTCTCCTTTTTATGCGCCAAATTGTTTACCTTGCTACATTTGAAAAGAGTGTAGAACGAAGGTTCTGGTGATGAAATCTTTCATGCATCTAGCTGATTAGTTTCCCTATGGCACTGTGAATGAAAATAATAGGGACGATTTCTTCTAAACTATCGATCCTTCATTAAATTCAGTGCGATACCTACTCTTTGCTCGATAACCTCAGCGAGAAAGCAGAATAGGTTCTCCGCATTACGAGAACTTTTCTCTTATCTCTGTTTTCACATACATGTGGATCTCGTGAATCTTAAATATCGACGTTGTTTAATGAGAATGAAGAGTAATGAAGTCCCGAGAGAAGGGTGCATATCAAGAAGACTTTGTATACCTTTCACAATGTTTGATCCATGCTATAACCGGGATCTTCTTTCGATATTTTCTTTTGATCAATCCCTAGAGGTCGTTAAATCGTGAAGGATCCCAAATTTCATTGTCATTTGGAAAAGGGTTGGTACTCAGAGTTGGCATTGAATTTACCCATTTTGTAAAACCAAGTGGCAATTTTTTTGTTGAACGAAAGTCATAAACATATATGAATGTCCTTCAAGATCGTTTTATTTATTCAAAAATTTTAAATGAATATAATTATAATGGATATGATGACTTTCACTATATTAATTAACGAAGAAAATGCGGTATTTTTTTGTTTTTGACAAAAAAAACGGACATTTTTTTCGTTTTTGACAAGAAAACGGACATTTTTGTACAGACAAATTTTGAAATGAAAAAAGTTAAACATTTCTGACACCTATCTATTAAGAAATCAGAGAAAAACTATCTGACACTCGAACTGACCTCGCCTCCTAGAAGCAAATTTTACCATTTTTCAACTAGAAGGATTGACGAATTTTCGTTTTCATTTTTGTAATCTGGGACCCAAAAACAATGTGAATTTTTTTTTTACTGCGCCGACACAGTTCCGCTGGTTCTGTATAATTACTGACACTACATATCTATCAAATCCAAAGAACAAACTGAAAATCCATTAAAAAGACCCTAAAAAACCATGAAAACCCAAAAAAAAACCATCCGGTTGCGCTTTAAAAAAAAACGGGTTTTCTTCAACCTTGTAGGAAGGTAATATATCCCAGTATCCTAAGCTACAGTTCATATCATTTTACTCGTACACTTCTTTGTTGAGGTTTTCATTTTCAGATCAAATAATTTAAACATTCCATATTAAAGTATACTTTACTCATGGGCAAAACTAGGGGGTTGGCCAGGAGGCCCCACTGCCCCCCCCCAGAGTTTCACGCACGGTCGCCCAGAGTTTCACGGTCAACCCTCCCCCCCCCAGAACGTATAAAAATTCATCTAAAAATCACTGAATTCAAAAATGTTTTAGAAACAACCTAAGATTTCCTTAAGTTCTGCACCCCCCTCCCCCAAGAAATTTCTAAAATTATAAAGTAAAGAGATAGGAAACGACCATAAACTGATATATTTATGGTCGTTAAAAACCGACTACGATTTTCCGTGACTCGGTACTCTGAGAGTTTAGATAGCGTTGAAATCATACCTACTGAAATTAAATTTCTATTTTGTTAGGCCTAGAAAATAACACAAAACCAAAGTATTGTTCACCAGAAAATTTCTACACTAGCCCGGAATTTACCTCGGTCCTCGAGGTCGAAAGTCATCCACTCTAACAGCTGAGCTACACCACGTGTTTGTGAATAATCATTATTTCGAATATTAAAATCTGGCGAACTCAGTCATTTGGTTTCCAATCTTTCTTTTCTATAATCTTTGGTCTCATCCTGAAACATTACAATCATTTTATTGCATGGTTCACCATATCAGTTTCCCCACACGTGAAGACTCTTATTTCTTGTCCGCCATTACCTCTTCATGTGAAATGCTACACTGTACTTCATGGTTCTTCGTTCGTTCGGATGTTCAGAACCGATGATACACTCTAACGAGAATTTCAAGCTTAAACCTCTTTCGAGCATCTCTAAGCTTCTCTGATTCAGGTAGGAGGCTTTTCAGAAAAGATAAGTCACCGTCTTTTTCGTTGGATGATTCTTTCATTTCTTAGTATATTCATTGGTCAACGCCGTTAAATAGTCAACGGCTGCGTTTTCAGTATATTGCCAAAATCTCATGGGGTGAAGGAAGATGTAAGCTGCTCTATTCAGCATGTGGTTGGAGAAATGGAACTTCTCTTTTGACGCTACTATATGTCGCCACTTTGTAATATTTTACTCAGAACGCCTCAACTATTTGCTTCACATATAGAAGTTTTTATGCAGATATTGTCCCTCAGCGGGATGGGATAATGATGATGCCAAATAGGGCTGAAACCGGTATATCTCTCCTCTCAGTGACAACATCTGGTATCATTTCTCCTAGCTCATGATGAAAGATCTGTTAGCCTAGAAATTGAAATTGGTGTTCATCTCGATGATTAATATTATGAATTTATCTATGTTTCAAAAATTTTTTGTAGGGGATGAATTTCATTAGTTTCCGAAGTGCTTCGTTCACTTTTTTCCTGACTCTGGGTTTCCATCTTCAATAATGGTTTCCGGAATATCAAAACATTTTATGGATACTACAAAGATTCGACTGACCTTCAGATGAAAGTTATTCTCACATACCTCATCCTGATCAAAGTCTAGTGTTCCATGAACTTTTGCAATATGTTATCAAATAATTCAGAAATGTTTTCACAGAACTGGGTTTTTTATTTTCCGCAATACAAATAATACAATACATATGGACACAAAAAGGTACCTAGCTGAGGTTGGTGCAACACAGGAAAACCATACAGCTCTGCGGTATGATAAAATGAGGGAAAGGAAAAAACCTCAGCTGAAAAAAAACCTTCACTTCGACCGTGAAAAAAAACATTTTCTAAAAATATTAAATATCAGAGAAATCTTGAAAGACATCATCGTGATCTAAGAAAACATCTTCATGGTATCTGTCTATGGACTCAGATAAACAGATTTTTCACAAAACGACTCGAAACCATTTTGAAATTTATAAATGCAAATGTATCCTCAATATTTTCTTCGTCAGCAATCAACAATTTGAAAGACGAGAACTTGAAACAGGAAATGAGATATAGAACCTAATCAATATCATCCGATTTGAAACTGTATGTTATAATTTTCTGAAATTTATTTCACGATTCAGCTTTCATGTTTCACCTTTCCTGTTTCTTCAATGTAAGATCTTATACATAAAAAATATTCATCACTTAGATGAAAGGTGACAATCTGATTGAAAATTCAGAACCAGCCTTAAATTAACCTCGAGTGAAAAGATGAAGTTAGATTAAATATTTGAAAATTCAATGAATATTGGGAATAATTTACAATTCAGATGGTAATTGACCATATTCGTTAGCTATCGGTTGCAGCTTTTTTAAGTGTTTTTGGGTTGGCGACATTGTGAGATTAATCATAATGACATTCATCGTAGTTGTCAATTGTCAGTATTTATTTACTTTTTTTTAAATTTGAATTTTGAAATTTTTCCTATCATCTATAGAAAACGGACATTTTTCAAAATATTCCATCAATCTAGTTAGGTTTCTCCCTAAATTTACTACAATTATCTAAAACAGAGATCAATCATTTTTACTGATAAAACAAATACATACAATTTGTAATAAAAGGGTACTAGAAGGCTTGTGTATATTCAACATGTCCAAGAGTACAATATTAGGTTCATGATTTTTCTATTTTAGCAACCACAATGTTGGAGGAGGCTGGAGCACTGTCAAGTCGTAGCTCTACCGAAGATTCCAAATTAAAATTTCATAGGTTTGTTTGAGTTTCATAGGTTCCCTAAAAATAAAATACTTGCTAAGAAATGGTAACATTCTCTAGGAATGGAGCAAGATGCTCATTCATTAATTTCCAGAGGAAGGGAATATGCGGTTTACATTTCACATTCCAAAATGAAATGAAGAGAACTAACGTTCCTACATGATTCCTGAGAAAACCTATGATTTCATAGTAAGCTCTAAATTTTCATTTACATCTATCCACTCATTAACATTATGTTTTTTAGCAGGTCAAAGCGAAAGCATTTTGAATATGATAATATAAATGATATTGCGATGGAATATGAAACACAGGATGTGGATTTTTCAGAATAAAAACATTACAGGCACAATTATTTTTTTTCATCGAAGAATTTTAGCAGTTTCTTTGTATACTGTTATTTATTATAGTTCAATTGTCATTTTGTTTTTCATCTTTATTAAAAAATTCCTTGGATTTCCAACAAATTAAATAATGTTGTGAACAAATTAGGTTATATTAGTACCACATGAAAAAGATCTATTGAACATAAACCCCTTATTGATCCCTATATCAGTACTACAAATATCTCTGAAATCATTTCCATACGACCAAACTTAAATTAATAAAATTATTTGCATGTTCGTAGGGGACATTTCGAATTTTGGAATGAAAACAATTATTAAAATGGAACACTTATATAATTACTTATAAACAATTATTGAAATTAAAAACTTCTTTATTGCTTATATGCTTCTATCTAGAAGGTGTGCGTTGAAGAATTTGGGCATCAAACTTTTTTTGGTACTGATGGGATTCGTAGATTTCAGTATAATGAAATTTTTCCCTTCTCCAATCTCAACATGAATTCTCAGACCTACAAAAATAAAAATTGTTCCTAGTCTGCATAAGCAAGGATTATTTGCTCCAAGGATTTGTATGAATATAATAAAGCAAAAATTAAATTGTAAGCGGTGTTTTACAAGTTGGGCGTAAACTCACTAGTAACATCTTTGGTGACTTGTTCCTACAACTCATCTAGTTGATTATTCTTAATAACAAATGATCAATGAATCCTATAAAATGAAAAATTATGATATTCATGGGTATATTATCATTCAGATGATTTTTTTTTTAAAGATTCACATCGGCCATCACAAACATTTATATTATCATCTTCGAAATGTCTTTCTGTTGGACCTGCTAATAAACATAATGTTAATGAGTGGACAGATGTAAATGAAAATTTAGTGCTTACTAGAAATCATAGGTTTCCTCAGGAATCATGTAGGAACTTTAGTTCTCTTCATTTCCTTTTGAAATGTGAACCACATACATATTCTCTTCCTCTGGAAATTAATGAATGAGCATCTTGCTCCATTCCTAGAGAATGTTACCATTTCTTAGCAAGTATTTTATTTTTAGGAAACCTATGAAACTCAAACAAACCTATGAAATTTTAATTTGAAATCTTCGGTAGAGCTACGACTTTGACAGTGCTCCAGCCACTTCCACCATTGTGGTTGCTAAAATAGAAAAATCATGAACCTAATATTGTACTCTTGTACATGTTGAATATACACAAGATATACTTACAGCTTTCTAGTATCCATTTTATTAAAAAATTGTGTGTATTTGTTTTATCAAAATAAATATGATTGATATCTGTTTTAAATATTTGTAGTAAATTTAGGGAGAAACCTAACTAGATTGATGAAATATTTTGAAAAATGTCCGTTTTCTATAGATGATTGGAAAAATTTCAAAATTCAAATTTTGAAAAAAGTAAATAAATAATGATAATTGACAACTACGATGAATGTCATTATGATTAATCTCACAATGTCGCCAACCCAAAAACACTTAAAAAAGCTGCAACCGATAGCTAACGAATATGGTCAATTTGAAAAAGTATATGAAGAAACGTTTGAAATTATTCAAATTGAAATTTATACCGTAACAATGGATAAGTGTCATATTTCAGATGTTAGTTTCAGCTTTTCAATTTTTGTAATATAAGGGGTAAATTAATTTTAATTAGTAATTCGGGTGGGTTTCTTTCATTTTCATAGGAAGAGTGAATTCTTATCTTTTAGAACATCAGAATTATTTTTCGACATGGAACGTTTTTCCAACGATAGTATCTAAATACTAATATAACATGTTTCCGCGCTTCTCCACGTATGTCTATCAGAGTGGCTTCTGCTATTAAGAATTTGTCACGCTTTTTATACAGATAATTCTTTGTCGCCACAAACTACATATTTCATCATGCTACACAAATTTCAACCAATAGATTATGCAGGAAGATTTAACTCCGAGAAGATCCTGATTTCTTGCGGATAATCATCTGCCGATACTTCAATATGTGCTTGTTCTGATGTAATTATGAGCGGACCAATTTTTCATTAGATCTTGAAATTCAGGCATGATCATAACACGTATAGAAAATCAATCGTTTTCGATTCATTTAGAATTTTTTTAAGAAATAGTTACATATTGTCGCTCAGGTTCTGACATTTCGTACCTTATACAGGGTGATTCATAACTATTGGGACATAGGCTAGGGGCAGATTTTTTGAACCAAAATTTGGCAGTAGGACGAAATATACCTCAATAAAATATTGCTGTGGAAAAAGATATAAGGCGTCAAATTTGAATTTTTCTTCCTATTTTGCTAATAATTTCACTGTATATTTTTTCATTCATTTTTAGGAACAACACAATTGGACAGTTCAAGCATCGGAAGGCGACTTGAAGTAACAATTTATTTATTTTATTCATTCATAATTAAGAACAATATTACATGAAAAGAATAAACTTAAATTAAATGTTCTACCTGGCCCCCTCCGACTATGCCTTTTCTATTTTTTTTAAGGACTTTCGAACTGAACTTTGAAGAAAATATTAGCCGTGAAAATTATTAGCAGTGAAATTATTAGCGAAAAACGAAAAAAAAAATCAACTTTAAAGCCCTCTTTCTTTTTCCACAGCAATAATTTATTGAGGTATTTTTTTGTCCTATCGCCAAATTTTGGTCGAATCAATCTACTTTTAACCTATGTCCCAATAGTTATGAATCACCCTGTATTACAGATGTGGTGTTATATCATTTTCAAAAAATCGCTCCCTAACCAGGAGATATCCAATGTTATCAGAACTCGAGCTATGAAAAGCAATCTGTCAAACATGAAGCATCCTCATGGTGAGATTGAATCTTCAGGGAAATGAGCTTTAAATATTTAGTGTTTTGTAATCTGCTGCACCATCGGATTTAAAAAGTTGTTCACTCTTTCCTTTCCATATTTCTATACAATGATTTTATCAACAACATTTGCCCAAATTCTATTTATTTCCAGTTTATAGAAATACTCTCCACCAGCTCTGTCGACTGATTTCAATATTAATATTTCAGCCGTAGTATTCAAGCCGTACCAAGTAGCGATAGTTTTCAGAATGAATCCACTTTGATGAAATTATTCTGGGATCTCAAGTTGCGCCTTCGCAAATGTTCGACTGAACTTCATAATATGAAATTGGAAAGCTTGGATTTCAAATTCAAATTTATGAGAACATTTATTAGATCTTGTAGATCATAAAAACACACTTTTACCTCTCAAATAGAGCTAGCTATCATGGACAATAACATTTATGATCAGGTGAAAATCTATTGAATCCAGAACCAGAATATATCCAAAAAACAATCAATATCAGGTAGGTGATATCGACTGCGAAAATTTTATGGAATTATACATTGTTATTTTAATGATATCTTGTCAAATAATGAAGTCACATCTGCAGGCCCATACCATAAACCTACCTGTTATAGATAGAAGAATCCAAATGCAAGAGAACAAACATATTCTGAGCTCCATATCGCCAGTTTTCATAACACGAAGGAAACTTTCTGACTATCCTTTATGTTTTCGAAACCAGTTCATCAAATATTTTCATTTACATATTTTAGTGTTCTTCTAGTGCACGTTTCACTCGAAAGCGGATCAAGAAGAACAAAGCACACGATTTTCGCGATACAATGGCCCAATTCACTTTTTCTATTTGTGACCAAAATCACCTGATCCAATGTGGTGAATAAATTGCTGACAGTGCAATCGAAATTGTCTCTTCCTCGTGAGTGAATTTAACCACTCTCGATCAAATCGAAATCGAACTACTTCCGCAGTTTCGCTCCCGAAAGCTTCATACGTCCGTTCTGGAGTCGGAAACGGGAATGGAGCGCAGTAGAGAAATTTAAAGTAGGCAAACGGTTAGCTTTGCAGAATCTCATTGGCCCAACACCTGCGCTTTCGTCGATGCAACGGAGAAGAGTTATGTTTATACCAAAAAACGAGGAATATTATAGCGATCAAGGACAGTAATATCTTCTTTCAAGAATACTGTGTGAGAATATGCCAGATTCGTCGACCGAAACGAATTCCCTCAGGAACTTATGAGAACATCCCTACCCTTCTTGTTATCCCTTCCTGGGTCGAAGTAATCGAATGCCAATTTAAATCTGGTTTTTGCTCTTTCAGGCAAATCGAAAGTCAATCAACCAGTTTCCATATATTGTTTAGAGATTAAATTATTGGAATTGAGCGTACTGCCTTCCTTCAATTTGTTGCAGCTAGAATGTTCAAGTCGTGTATGTATTCCTGAAGAAGTGAAGAACTTGAGGAATTTCAGACTTTTCTCGAGGAAACTGAAACAATTGATTTTATCTCAACACGAGGACAGTTTCAACCATACCTAAAAAATAGAAAGGAGTCATTATACCCTACAGAAAAAAAAATTATTCAAAATATAGGAATTATTATAGAAGATATATATATATATATATATTCTGTAAATGTTTGTTTTCTTTTTTGTTGTTAAAGTTTAATGAGTGATTTTCTTCACATGAATTATTTAAATCAAAAGACGATCACAAATCAGGCACAAAACAATTCCCCTGGGAGTTAGGTGCAATAAATCATTGTTGGATATTTTTTTGTAACTATATAAATGTTGAAGTCGTTCAATGAATATTCTATTCTATTGTATTCTATTATAGTCATCTTCTCCCTCCTACACGATCATTTTGCATAAGCTTATCTTTCTCATCGAATTTCATTAACCCTGCAAAAACATCGAAAGGATAAATGAGCAAGTAGTTAACGCATACTTTACAGGGAAGGTGAATGAATCGGCCCTCAATAAGAATCTGATGACAGTTAGATAATGTGCCAAGATTGTAATCTTCGATCTCACGAAGCTTGTTCCGGGGCAGAGAATGATGGTGAGCCGTACTCCTGTGATATTTATCGTTT